>JAOEJH020036290.1:0-10697 GCA_025448215.2 Palythoa grandis
ATTGATTATGATATTGTTCTACTATTACTACTACTATTACTACTATTACTAAGAATATTAAGAAAAATAAAAATAAGATCAAGAATAAAAATAAGACCAAGAATAAGAAGAATAGTCATACATTAATATCGATATTTATACAGCAAAATTCTTTAGGCGATTCAAGCTGTAAACTCTTTTCATACCTTAAACTCTGTCACACAAGATATTTAACTACCCTAATTAACGGCTGTTTCTTGTTCCACACAGAGACCTCGCCACCGTTTTCGTACCTCAAACATTGACTTATCAGCTTTGTCCATGTCCAACGTATCTGGTAGTTTTGACAGTATACTGTCTGCCAGTTCGTATACAATCTCATCGCTAGTCTTTCCACCTCCGCTGCTGGCCAACCTCGGTTGTACGTCCAGAATTGTGGTGATAAGAGAGTTCGTTTCTTGAGTCTGTCACCATTGGACGAAATTAATGTAATAATTAGATTATAGTGCAAATAATCCTCTGTAGAAACAAAATAATCTCAAAGTACGAGTATGACTGCAGCTATGGCTATGATTATGGCTGTGACTGACAGTGACTATGATTATGATTATGTCTGACAGTGACTGTGACTATGGTCATCGTTTTAACTAAGATTACGACTATGAGTATGGTTATAAATTGACTATTTGAGTGTTACTGCGAGACTATAACTGTGTGTCTGTTATTACGTCACTATTAAAGGTTTTTTTTATTTCTTATTTTATTAGCCCATAGTGTTAAAAAAAGGGTTTCAAAGTTTTAAGCTCCAGAAATCGTCCGAAACCCTTTTTTTCTTGCTTTAAATACTCAAAATTTCGGTTTAAAAATTGCACCATAAATCCCGCGGCCAAAAGACTGGTTTTCAAACCTTGTGACGTCAGAAAGTTTAAAAACATGTGCTTTTTGAGCGTCGCTTGGTTTAGTTTTTTTGTGGTCTGAAATTGCACGAAGTTGATTGTGATTGATCACTGATCACTGAATGTGATCTGTTGCTTTTTTATTTCGCTTGCTACCATTTTGTTTTTTTGTTTTCAAATCTTCTGACGTCACAAGGTTTGAAAACCAGTCTTTTGGCCGCGTTATTTATGGTACAATTTTTAAGCCGAAATTTCGAGTATTTAGGTTTCAGACGATTTCTGGAGCTAAAAACTTTGAAACCCTTTTTTTACCACTATGGGCTAATAAAATAAGAAATAAAAAAAAATCTGTCATATACACGTAACTACATTGTTTTACTTAAAAAACTCTTCCAATCCGGCCATATCCCAAAAATCTGAAATTCGACCAGGGCGCATACTTCATCTCTTAACTAACCTGTAATATATCTTCACAACAACACTAACCTGGAAAGCAATATTGGCGTTCTCGTGCATACCAAACACCTCTGGTTCGTCATTGATAGGCATATCATCCACACACTCCCTGTACTCCTTCAGTGTATCAAACCCAGCAGGGTAGTATATTCCTGTTCAGAACCAGATATCGAGTTAGAAAGTATTATTAATAACATAGTAACATAGCAACATACCTACATAACAACTGACCCTTGTTTGATACTTTCTCATGCTGATGAGACCTAGTAATGCAGCGACAGTTATCTGCGGCTGCTAACACTTAATCTCACTCTAATTTTAGATAAATATAGGCGGTAACGTCTGGCACGGGTGCGGGTAAAGTGCTCACGTTTAGTGACTGCAAATTGGCCTTTTTAGAAATGAATGGCAGCCTGGGACGAGTTTGGTTTCGGAAAGGCTTCTGGGATCATTGCTGGGGAAGTGACAGTCGTTCAGCTGTGTTTTTCACAAGTTTTGCTCCAGGTATATCGTCTTCTGTCAATCTAATTTCTTCTCCACGTTTCGATAAACGACTTTCCTGCACGTTTCTTCCCCTGTAATGATCCCAGAAGCCTTTCCGAAACCAAACTCGGCCCAGGCTGCCACTTGTTTCTAAAAAGGCCAATTATCTCTAAATCGCAAATGCAGGACTTGTGATTTATATTTACACCATAATTGGTACGTTAAAGGGAGAATATGGGGCTGAAGTATTTTATCAGTGACTCTTCCTGGTTTTTCCCTGATGGTTAATTTTTTAGGTATTTTGATCTCAATGTAACCACGAGGCTTTTTTCCTACGTATTTTGCTCCCAGATGGGTGTATAGGGAGTTTCAGTATCGGAAAACAAACCTTCACTGTGCCACTGTTTTGCAAACTTGTATCATGTGTAAAATAATGAGTTAAATAAGTACTTAGTCAACGTTTTGGTTATGAGTTCTTTACTTTGTTGGCTTAAAAAGAATCAATAGAGCTAAAATACCCCTATGGATGAGACCTGTTTATGTTTATGACTTAAACAGTCTTCCTAATTCAAGTAAAAACAAACTAATGTAAAATAAACGTCAGGAACGTTTACCTGATTGTGAAAACTTGTACCCATCTTCCAAAATCTTCGGGGCAAAGAACCGTCCAAGGATTGTTGTGAGGCAACGCTGATCCCAAGCATCTGTCACACGGCCACCATACGTTATCTGTTAATTGATCGTATTTGGTAAGTAATATTTCGCAAAATGTTATCTTTGGTTATTTTGACAATTAAGAATTAATGGGTTTCTGATGAAACTACTACACGACATAGTAACAAACGCCTTGTATCTAGTTTCGGGAAGCTATTGCCGAGTCATTGCCCCGAACCCTAGCAACGTTACCTCTCCAGTTATGAAAGTCAGGGCGTCCCATGGCATGCTTCCATCTGCAAGGAACATTTTGAGATTATCCAGAGCGCATTCACGGTCAGAATCGTTGAACTCATACTGCAAAGAGGAAAAATTCACGTATTTATAAACAATTTCCAAACTGGAAATGAAAGTTTTTATTCGCTTCTAGTATCTAGAGATTATAGGTCAAATTTCAAAGTTATATTTCATGGGAATAAACTTAACATAAATTAGGGATAAAAACGTTTTTTGTGTTACGAATGCAAGCTCTCATTTCATGTTTGTAAGTATAAACACTCCTATAGCCTGCAGTAACTCTCTGGGTATTTACAGTATGGATAGCTTTGCTAAAAAAAATCAAGAAAACGCATGTCATTTCGATGACACGATGTCATCAATTTCAAATATGAAAAACAAAAATTTATCTATATAATTCGAATACAAGGGTGAAAGTATGTTATGAAACACATTTACCACGGTTGGATTGCTTTGCAATAACAATACAGTTGAACGGGTCTACTAAAAATTAAAACAGACCCAAACAAACTCCATCCGTAACAAACTCTTTGTTCCGTGAAAAGCATCTCGGTTCTTTTTTTTAATCTTATAGAATTTTTTTCTAGCTAAAGCCATGCATCTAAATAGCTAACTAAAGTATTGACGCTTGGTTTGCGTAACACGTTTACCAAAACTCATGTTTCTGTTAATTTCGCTGTTGTAATCATAGCAGCTTACAGCAAAGGTCAAAAACATAAGTTAACAAGGCATTGGTAAATGCATTCATTGCTGCAAACAGACAGCCAAAGTGAAACGCCGCGACTTTAAATGCTTCAGCATAACTCTTATAGATGATGATGTTCTAACATCGTAACAGCAAAAACTGTCAATTTAAATGGAAAAAATAAGGCAGGCATTAAAATTGTCTTTAATGATTTACCTTGATGTTCCATCCCAGAGGACCAAATTTCTTTCGTTCCTGGATAATGGCATGGAAGAAGCAAATGCCGAACACGAGTTTCCTCCAAGTAACACCAAGAACTGTACAGGATGCACACAGAAAGTTAAGTTACTGATCTAGCAATGTTCATTTATTCACAGTTGTTTATTTCAGAATTTGTGCCATTGAATTGGATTGAAATTTAAACAATGTTCCAAGTAAATAGTATAGGCTCCATCCTATGCTACAATATTTTGCCAAATTGCAAGACGAATTAGAAAGAATTATATGCGTTTGAAAATGAAAACATATAGCAATTTTTTTTAGTTTTAGCTGAGGAAATGAGCAGTTCAAAGTTACTGTAACAAGCATAGATTTGCTTTCCACGCCAATGTACTATCTACTACTTACTAGGACCATTACTTAAAACTTTTTCCAGAAATTGCAAAACCCTGTGGAGATTTTCAAGGTTCTCACACAAGAAAAAATTTGGGTTATCCCAGATACTTCAGTAACATGTACTATTCCTGGAAAGTTGGGTTAATAGGCAAATCTCGAAAATTCACATTCACATCATTCTTTCAACTCTGGCCACACTCACTGTGATTCTCAAATGTGTCACTGGACAGCTCTCCAAATGCTCTCCTGATGTTTGCCCTCAGTCCCTTGGGCGGCTCATTTGTCACCTTTACACTGTTTTGAAGCACTGTGACCGGAAATGCCTTTGTGGGCATAGAACTGAGAAACAACCGGAAGTCATCGTGTACTTGAGCATCCGGGGCTGACAATTCCTTAATAAGTGTTTCCATAGCCAACATCCAGGATGCAGCAAGGTGGCAGTTCTGTGGAGCAGAAGGTTGCTATTAAATGACGAACAAATCTTTGAGTGACTTCGTAGCTCGATTAGTGAAGAGCTGTACTGGCAACGAGGAGGGGTTGGGTTCGAATCCGTTAAAGCACTAGGTTTCCATAAAGTTCTTACTTTACTTTGAAGATCTTTTTATAATTTATTGTACACCATTGCAGTACGATCACCAAAAATAAGTAGAGGGTAGCTAATCACACCATTAATTCTATTCTATCTCTAACTCGCAATTTTCGTCACTGTAAATTCAGAAAACGCATATTTTCTTGGTCCTGCTACAAAAAGAAAGGTTCTTTACAGTGATATGGTTTTCAAAATTTAATTACAAATCTATATTAACATCTATTTCATTGACGATTTTTTGCACTTATAAACAAAAAGGAACAACACCATCAGAATGAATACTGTATAGCTCAGTGGGTAGAAAATCTGAGCCGCAGTCAGAGGATCATGATTCAATTCTCGATATTGACTAAGAATATTTGAGTATTTCAAATTGATTTGCATCTTCTTTCCAACTCTTTAACAAAGGTGCACACTTCGTTATATCATTATCAACACCGAACAATTTTAACAATTTTAAAGAACATTCAAAGTACATAAAATACGCTCCCTTTACCTGCAAGAAAACCCAGTCACCAGTTTTAATTGCATTTTGTATCAGTTTTTCGGCTACAGGTCCTTGCCCTTGACCAAGAGAGATGGCCTGAATTCTAAACAAAAGAAGAAATGTCAGTTGATTATTTTAGTATCAATGTTAATTAATTAATTTTTTTTTTCACAACCATTAAAATTAGGAAACTAGCGTTACTAGAGTGGTTTCAACTCGCAACCCAGTTGTTCTAAGTTTGAGTACTCTGCGCGCTGGTCATGCCGGTGTTAATATCCTTTTAGTTGCTTTCCCTGCTAATTGGACGTTAAGTAATACACTGAAAGACATTTTCGGGAAAGGTGTCATTATCACTATCAGATATCATAATTACTTTGACGATGCACAGTTGTGAGCACTAAGTGCTTCATTTTCAATACCATTACCGGCATGAAATGGAATTCATTATATTTCAATACTGTAAATTTTTATCTCTATTGTTTGTATGAATAATGCTGGCGCACTTTAGAAGACCCAATCTTTAAAACACAACGTTGTTTAATAACGCTGATCGAACACTGAACATTTTTTCCATAAAGCTTACTTGAAATTAACTTTGTACGTCAGTGCAATTTCAATGCTTATTACGCCGCCCTATTTTTTACAAAAACAGCTCAGTAACTTTGGAGTACTGAACAAAGTGTCCGAGGTCTGGGGGAAGGTTAGCACTTTCCTCACATGGTCCAATTTCACTTCAGCCCTTTATATTCAACGCAACTGAGGAGAGGAAATGTAGGTCAGAGTGGGATTGAAGTGGGCCACTGTAATAATTCAAAGTTGGAACTCACCTATCGGTATAACTCATGTCCCTTGCAAACCTTAGGAAGGCGTTCATTGGATCAGAGCCCGTGGAAAGAACGAAGATGAGGGGTGTGGTAGGAGCCATGTCCCCATACAGTAGGTTTAGGTCAATGGAAGGGCTCTCCACAAACATCTTGCCAAGGTTCTGACCCACAAAGTCGACGGATGCAAACACCACCTAAGTTGCAAAAGGGACTTTTTAAAACAGCTAAAAAGCAGAAACTATCACAAAATGGCATTTATACGTAGTTGCATCAAATCCTACAGAAAGCTGTGTGATCGACGAATACAATTTGCTGAAAAGCAAAGCAAACCCTACAATTTCTTTTACATATAAGGGAATTTGATATTAATCATTATATGAAATGTTTTCAGAATAAATAATCAGTACTCAGGAGAGCTATGACTGACGACTTAAACACTTTTAAGACGAGAAAAAACTAGACAGTTTTCGCCTGCAAAATAAACTGACTCAATTTGTTGTGTACATACTCATACAACTATCATACTAAAGAAACAAAAAAGTCAACATAGAAATAATAAGAAACAGGCCTCCCTTCCCCCCAAAAAAAGATTTTTAATAGCAGTAGTAGTAGTAGTAGTAGTAGTAGCAGCAGCAGCAGCAGCAGCAGCAGTAGTAGTAGTAGTAGTAGTAGCAACAGCAGCAGCAGCAGAAACAGTAGTAGTAGTAGTAGTAGTAGTAGTAGAAGACTTTATTTGGGTAACATTATGTTGTATTAGGTGACACCATAGGCATAAGTCCTGCCAACTGCTGGTTCGATGTTGGACGACTGATTAATATCATGAACATAATGCAGATGGTAATTGTAGTATGAAAGAAAGGGAACTCCTTACTGGAATTTAACTCACTGATAACTATTAAGACGCTTTTCTCACTCAGCTGCAGGAACTCACTTGGGGAGATGGCTCACTCAAAGTTTTTTAGTAGATGGTGAAGTGCGTATATATTAGTAATAATGATGCCTTTTATCATACCACAACTACAAGATGCATTATTACCACTAAATAAGAAAAAGCTAACATTTTTAGCCCAGCAAAAAGGGTGCATGACCTGGGCAGAGATCCTAACCGAAAAGGCTAATCCCCGCAAAACAAACTGACATCATGATAGAGAAAACTTTTTCTACTTCTTCGCGAATCGAGAACTGAAAGTGGCTTTGCTCGCTGCTGTGTTGGAATTAAGGTGATTAGGGGAAGATGAACGCTCCCTGCAAAAATGAAACATGGATCTGACTAGAAGGGTCATCAAAAATCAACGGGCAACTTGCCTTTTCTTCTTTAAAGGCTTTTATTGCCAAGAGTTTCTGGAAGCTGTTGAGCCTGTCATTCCACAAAATTTCGGCAGTTTCTTGACCTGCATTGCTCTCATCGCCTGACTCTGAGCCCGATTCCTCTCTCTTTCGCTCCTCACTTTCTAGGCCTGCATTGGGATGGACCTGAAGAAAAAAAGAAGAAGAAACTTTAACAAAATTACTCGTTTCACTACAGTCATGGTTTGTTGGTTAATACCTTAGCTCTGTAAAGGCAATCAGGAATCCAGTCAAGGGAATCAGGAATCCAGTCAAGGGAATCAGGAACCCAGTCAAGAGAATCGGGAATCCAGTCAAGGGAATCAGGAACCCAGTCAAGGGAGTCAGGAATCCAGTCAAGGGAATCAGGAATCCAGTCTAGGGAATCAGGAATCCAGTCAAGGGATTCAGGAATCCTGTCAAGGGAATCTGGAATCCAGTCAAGGGAATCAGGAATCCTGTCAAGGGAATCAGGAATCCAGTTAAGGGAATCCGAAATCCTGAGTCAAGAGAATCAGGAATCTAGTAAGGACATTTTAATATCCTTACTTTACTTAAAAGTACAGTAAGGACATTAAACTCTAGGCCTCGGCTCTTGTAAGCCGCTTGTCTTAGACCTCATGAATCAGTTGTAAAGAAGCTGGAACACCTTGATTGGGACGACCTGTTTAGTGAAGTATAGCAAAGCATAGTATAACATAGCACACCATAGCATAGAAATGAAATGAATACTGACCGTTAACTTAAAAGTGCTTACCTCAATTGAACCCAACTTGATGGTGATTGGTTTCTTAACAATATCCTCCTTGATTCCTTTGAAAGCAGGAACGAGATCCTGAAATATTTTATAGGAAACATTGTTCAACAGACAACCAACATCTTCATATTCTAACGGGGAAATACATAAAGAGCCAAAGCAACACGTTTTAAATGTGGCATTGGTGATAGAATGTATTTTGCGAACATCTTAACCCCTACGCTTTCTAGTCTTCAAAACGAGCAAATAGAAAGATCTGTTATAAACTTCTTTATTAAATATCCGCCGTTTAAAGAACATGTTACCCTAAAAAAGCCCAGTGAGGCTATAATTCAACCAAACATATTGAAATGGTCGCCATTTTAACAGAGGTGGTCTATGTGGTTTCATTAGCTAGTTCAAAAGAGAAACAAAAGCAAAATGAATGGTCACTTTATATGGTTTCAACTGTTTCAAAGGTTAGCATGAATACCATGAATCATGTTTCTTCTCTTTAAGAGAAACAAATGGATGGTTACTTTATGAGGTTTCATCAACAGGTTCAAACAATGAGACATTCTTTATTTATACTAGTATAACAAAGGATTAGGTAAGCCCATTAGCATAACAGGATAAGAGTTAACAATCCAATAAACAAGTAAAGAAAAAGAAAATAAAAAATTACACACAGATTAACGCAAATATAAACAGTCACATATTACATTACCTCTAGGTCACAGCACATGTTCCACAGATGATCACTCAACCATGACTCCTTGGGTTTAGGAGGTCGTTCCTGTTAAATACAAAGAAGTCCTGCTAAGATATTAATTAACACTATCAGCTGTTTTATTTTCCTTTCTTCCTCAAATGGTTATTATTGCCATAGATTTTGTCTTAATAATCATATATCTTTTATTGCAAAGCTTTCAGTCACTAACGGTGATTTTCAGAAAGGTCATAGGTCTTTTATAAGGCGACAATGGCTCACACAAACTCACGTTATTCAATAGCCGCAGCTAAGAACAAACCTACAGATTTAGCTTTCTTTACTCGTGTGTTTGAAGGTGATTTTTTTTCATAACTTTTATTCACTACCATGTAATAAAAAAACTTAGAATTCATTTACAGCGTCTTACCAAAAATCTCCAAAAACCGCAAAAACAAATTCCCGCAAAATTTTCTTCTTACACGGTATGTAGAAAGAGTGAAAGATTCAGAAAATAGGCAAAGAAAGAACGAAACGTTTTGTTCTCTTTCGCCTGTTATTGTTTCATGCTTGTAGAATTTCACGTCTATTACACTACTTATTTTATGTTTATGTTGTGCTTAACTTATTTCACAAGTGTAAATTAGACTTTAATTTTCCATATAAACAAAAATTAGATTTCTCCTGATACAACCTTCCTCGATCCACACGTACCTTATCAAGACCCCCTGAGCCTCTGAGGAAAAAGTTCCACTCAGCGTCTAATATGTCGTCGCGCTGTCGCATGATTTCTCCGCACAGCATGAAGGAAAACACCAGTTTATGTTGCTCAAACAGCCCTCTGTAAAGAAGCAACACAAAATTACAGCATATAAGCATAGAAGTGTTTTCACGTAATTTCGAGTTCTCCCAAATTTCCACAAATGTTTCTATAGATGTATGAAAACAAGGACAAAGACTTTCTTTTTCCTTCATAAAATATCTTACACAAACAAACTAGTAATACATTTTATAAACATTATCAAAATTCAAATTCTTGTTACTCGCTTAAAGACGTGTACATATTTTATGATTATGTAGAGTTATAGAAACACGCCAATCATTGCGTGCGTTATGTAAATTTTATTCTATAAAGATAAATAAAAAATGAGCCCACACACCTGGCAACGTTTTCATACACGTTCTTAGTGGTGTTGTCAAGTAACAGCTGTAACCTCTTTTCCAGCGAATCAACCTTTTCACTGTTCTCGATGCAAGTGTTAAATAACTGTAGGGGAAACAATATTTGAATCAGCCAAAGTTATAATTTATAACGTACTACCTCAATGATCGGGAAATTATATGTATTTTGATAAAGGTAACAAATGGAGAATATTACATGCTCGCGCAGAGATAGCAGCCATAAATATTTGAACATGACACATCACTTTTGAGTTTAACAGACATGTTTCTATCGGTATTTACATTGATGTGATGTCCGCTGGATGCTTGATCAGATATTCCAAATGATTTAAGTGGTATAATCCATGGTCAGTGGTTTTATCGAAGTACCACTAGTATAATCCAGTGGGACCATAGATAGTAAAGTCAAGTGGTTATAGATCTCGATAACTTTCCCTGTTATAGGCGAATTTCTGCTGACGTAATGTTTACAAAACAAACCTTTTCAAATGGAACACCTCTAAAACACTAAGAAAAAACTTTGTCTTAAAATGCCAATAAAGGACTAGACTCATTAATGACAATAACTGAAACTCTCGTATAGGTATTCTTCTTATCTGTGATGAACAGTCAACTGTACTACGATTGGACCAACTTTAACATGAAACATTACTATGCAACATCATTTCTTAAATAGACCTGTAGACAGGCACAACAAATGTCGGAAAATTTATGTATAAGTATCAAAACCGCTTGCTTCCATCCATTTTTCTAGAACTATTTCAAACTAGCAGTCAAAT
>JAOEJH020036595.1:0-10693 GCA_025448215.2 Palythoa grandis
ATACCAGTTCAATGATCCTGAAACTTTGCACAGTTGTTTTACTAACACAAACACATGTAATGATGTTTGTTATGCTGCTACTATGACAACATTCTCGGTCCCAGTCCCTTTCCGCTCTGAAGCAAATATAAAAAAAATGTTTTTGGTACTAAAAGATAAATTAAAAATTTTTCTTTTTCTTCATCCGTAGCGTCCACCACAGCTGATGCCAGTAACTGCGTTGTTTGAGTGGATCATCCATAGCGTCCACCACAGCTGATGCCAGTAACTGTGTTGTTTGAGTGGATCATGTATAGTGTCCACCACAGCTGATGCCAGTACCTGCGTTGTTTGAGTGGATCATCCATAGCATCCACCACAGCTGATGCCAGTAACTGCGTTGTTTGAGTGAAAAATGTTTGACAATAGAAAAAAATGAAAATCTTAATTTTTAGAAAAAGGGGTTATGATTGATGTGTTGCTATGCCAACATCAAAATTCCTATAGTTAAATGTCTTTATATGAGTATGAAGTTGATGCCAAGCTTCAAGTTCATTGAAGAAGTATTTCAAGAGATAACTTAGTGCTTTATCCCATTGGAGTCTCCTGATATGATGTTGCGACTTATCTAATTTGCATATTTGAAAAACCTTTATAATATCTTAGCGACCAAAAGAGCTATTTCAATAAAATAAAAAACATTTTTCCTCTTTTTCAAAAACATTTCTAACAGACAAAGTTCTATTTTTTAGGGTATATACACTTTAAAGGGGCAAATCTAGGACCATAGTAGAGCCAATTTATCTCTCTGTGTCACAGAGGTAAGTAATACCAGTTCCTTAAAGATCAATTCCAACATAAGAATGAAAGTTTTCAATTTGTGTTGAAGACTAAAACTTATTTTCTGACCTTTGGGCAGGTGGAATTTATAAAAGATAACCATATTTCTTCTCAGTAAGACACTTTCTAGGGGGATGGGGCATATTCTACACTTGATCACAAAATTGGGAAAAGCACCAAGTGTATTTATTCTGATTTACATTTTAAAAGCAAAGGTCAGAAGAATGACCTCAGGGGAAACTTAAGTTCAAAACATTAAAACACAACCTCAAAGGAAACTTATTTTTAAAACATCAAATCGATCAATCAGAGAAGAGTATGAAACGGATGCGTAGCACCCGTGAGAACATGCTGCCGGGTTATCTCAATGAGTTCATGTGGCAAGAGCAATATGGGGGAACCAATGCTGGCGAGTGTTTTGATCTACTGTATATTAGTAGAGATTGCGAACCAGTATCCTCTGTGAGGTGAAAAAGCCTCAGCCTAAACCACTCCTTTAGGAGCGACCAAATGTTGAAAAAGAAATGATCATTATACTTCTTTGTATTTATGAATATAGCCGCTCCTTTAGGAGCGACAATATTTGTTGCTTATGTTACAATGTTTTGATGATTTTGATTGCATGATTGTATTTTGATTGCCTTCATTTGATATTTTATAATTTTAGAATGTCATTTTTCCCAATAGCACTACAAGTGTCAGTGATGGATACCTTTAGAGTTGAGCATGAGTACCAGTACCAGTACAATATTTCAAGAGCGTGCGTGCTTATACAAGCAAACTCAACGAGAGGACAAGATTTCGAGCAAAAGTCATCCTCTCTACAATAGGTTTGCTGGTAAAAGCGCGCATGCGCTTAAAATCTTGTTCTTGTACTCGTACTTAGTGCACACTTGAGGTAAACGGCTGGGCTCTTTGCCTCGCGAGGCAGTTTGCTCAGCTAGTTCCACACATGTGCCGCAAAATTTTGCTGAGAATCTTGCCTCGCTAGGTCGTGAGGCAAAAATCTGTTGTGTTTGATAATTTTTGCCTCGCTAGGCCAATTTCTCATTGTGTGCGGATGACGTGAGCATCTGGCTGAGCCGGACTTGAAATGTAGGCAATAAGACCGCTTTCTGTGATCTCGCCACTATTGTTTGTTTTGACTGAGAAAATGGCGAGCGCGAGTGTCATGAATGATTTGTTAAAAGAAGAGAAAGTTATCAAGTAGTAAACGTTTTTAAAAATTTCAATATGAACTAAATTGCAAGTAAATGATTTCGTTTCCAGGTGCAATGCATTCCGTTTGCTTCAATATTTTCTGCTATTTCGAAATATACCATCACTTTTTTATCTCGGTTTTTGAAGTCCTCATACTGTAACTGACATAAAACAGACATTATTTAACAAATCATTCAGGACACTCATGCTTGCCATTTTCTCAGTTAAAACAAACAATAGCGGAGGTGATCACAGAAAGCGATCATATGTATATGTATATGTATATGTGTATGTGTATAATATAAATTATGTATGTATACTGTGTGTGTGTGTACCCGACCTTATAATGCACTAGTACAAAATGTAAACTGGCAACCTGGCATTTTTAACCCTAAGGTTATTTCAGCTTGCCAGTACCCTATTTATTTAATTTTCAAATTTCTTTTTCTTAGGCAATTGTTATTATTGTAATTATTATAAAAAAGGTAAATAAAGATTGATTGATGATGATGATATGCAAAAAATGTGCCCACCAAGCAGTGGCTGAGAGAGTGATGTGTTATACTAATGACCCTACTGTATCGTTGTTTGGATAAAGGTTCAAGGTTTAACCAATAACACAAAATAGCTTGTACAGATATAACTCAGTGGAAAGCAAGTCCATGCAGACATGTTCAAAACCACATACCGGAACTCTACTACGTCACATCTCTCTCCTCAAACAGCTCAACATGAGCTGAGTGAAACAACAGTGGTATCTATAACAATGTTGAAATCGGTTCTGAATGATAACTATAATGTTCAGTGTTCTCAACAATAACCATAACAATGTTCAAATGTACCGCTGAATAATAACTACAATAATATTCAGTAATTAACAGTTTTAGCAAAGTCTAGACATAGTCTGCCAGATGGGCTGGCCTACGCAGTATTCTTCCTCTTGAGGCTACACCTTGGTGGCACTGCTTGGGTTTCCTCTGTGCTTGGCTTTGTTGTGCTCCTGCTGCTGTATATCTGTTCCTGAATCATGCGGCAGCATCTGCGGGACTGCTTCAAGTGTTGTTCTTAGGTGACGACGATTCCTGCGTAGGGATTTACCTTGGTTTGTAATAACATTATATGACCTGATGTTGACCTGGTCCCGTACGGTTGCTTTTGTCCATCGTTTCTCTCCCTTGGCTGGTTTGATGCGTACAGTATCACCCGGTCTTAGCGGCTCAAGCTCTTTTGTACCGCAGTTGTAGTATTGCTCCTGTTGTTCCTTCCTGTTCCTGAGTTGTTTGGCTGTATTTTGGGATCCAGGTGTCTGTGATAGTGTGGTTGAAAGTGGTAGTAGAGTCTTAGTCCGTCTTCCAAATAGCCTCTGTGCTGGTGAGGTGTCAAGGCCTTCAGAGGGTGTGTTGCAAAAGTCAAGAAGAGCCATGTAAGGATCTTGCCCTGCTTTATGTGCCTCACGCATGATATTCTTGATTGTCTTGATGGCATTTTTTGCTTTCCCATTAGATTGCAGGTAAGTGGGTGAGCTCGTGATATGTACAAACTGATACTCTTCAGCGAATTTTCTGAACTCATCGGAAGAGTACTGTGGTCCACTATCTGTTATGATGCAGTCAGGTAACCCATGACGACTCAGGTGGTTCTTTAGTTTAGTGGTAACTTTTTGTGATGTAGTGGAGTAGAGTCTGTCAACTTCCGCAAAGTTTGAGAAGTAATCAACAGTGACTAGATAGTGCTTTCCTTGTAGTTCAAACATGTCACTAGCGATGGCTTCCCATGGTTGGCTTGGGACAGGGTGACTTACCAATGGCTGTTTCGGTTGTTCTGGTTGAAACATATTGCAGATGTGGCACTTGGAAACATATTCCTCTATTTCAGCATTCATTCTTGTTCAGTAAAACGGCTCCCTGGCTCGGCACAAACAACCCTGCCTTCCCAAATGGCTTGAGTGAGGTTTGGTCTTCATTTCTTCTCGGAGACCATGGGGAATAACCACTCTCTCCCCTTTGAAATTAATTCCATTCTGCATACTTAGAGTCTCGAAATGGAAAGAAGTCCCTTGCATCATCACTAATTTTCTTCACTGATTCTGGCCATCCATTCATTATAAATTCAAATACAACCTGGAGTTGTTCATCCTGCTGTGTGTATTCCTGTATCCTCTTCAGTGTTTCTGGCCGTATTGCCAAGTTCTGGCACATGTCGATGTGCTTGATGGCAATTTCTGTTGGTGACCTCTCTGTCAGAACTATTACTTGTTCCATATCTGTCGTGGGAGCTGCAGACAAGAATGCTCTGCTGAGGGCATCTTCCACGTGCATCGAGGTTCCTTTCTTGTATGCAACTTGGAATTCATAGCGCTGTAAACCTAACATCATTCGCTGGAATCTTTTGGGTGCATCATGTAGACCTTTCTTCAGCATTGTCTCCATAGGCTTGTGATCTGATTCTACGAGGTTGGGTGGCCATAAACATAATTATTGAATTTTTCCATGCCGAAAACAATTGATAATAGCTCTTTCTCAATTTGGGCATAATTAACTTCTGTCAGAGTAAGGGCTCATGAGGCATATGCTACTGGATGCCCATCCTGTAACAAGGGTGCCCCAAGTCCATTCATGGAGGCATCACACTGTTATGCTAGCTGGACTTTGGGGTTGAAATACTGCAAAATTGGTGTGTTTGAGAGTACCTGCTTTGCTTCATTAAATGCTTTGCCATGTAAACTGTCCTCCCACTCAAACTCACTGTCATCCTTGAGGAGATCTCTGAGGGGCTTGGTTACATCAGAAAGCTTAGGAGCAAACTTCTGTACATAGTTGATCATCCTCAACAGGTGTTGGACTCCTTGTTTATCAATGGGGGCTGGCATATCAACAACGGCATGTACCTTTTCTGGATCTGGCCTGAGCCCATCAGCAGTAATGAGGTGGCCCATAAAAGCTGCTTGCTTTTGCCTGAGTTGCATCTTCATTTCGTTTAGTTTAAGACCTTTGCTGCAGCATCTGTTGAGGAGCGCCTCAAGTTTTTTTTGTCATGATCTCGAATTGCTGCTTCGTCAGTAGCAGGTGTTGGAGATATGCCGAAGGGTAACCTCAACCATCTGTGCCACCCCCAGGGTGTGGCAAACGTTGTCAGATAACTGCTAGGCTCATCCAACAGGATCTGCCAAAAGCCATTCTTGGTGTCGAGTACAGAGAAATATTTGGCCCGTGATAACTCGGGTAGGATATCTTCAATAGTTGGAAGAAGGCAATGGTTCCTCTTTAAGGCTTGATTGAGGGGCTTAGGTTCTATGCAGAGCCTGATCTTGTCATTTTTCTTTGTGGTCACCACAAGAGCAGATATTCTGGTGGAACATCTACTGGGGCAATGTTGCGAAGGTTGGTTAATTGGTCAATTTCTTCTTTAAGCAGGTCTTTAATGGCGATTGGAACTTTCCTTCTAGGTAGCTGTACGGGCGGTATTGATTTGTCCACTTCAAGATGTAGGAGAGCCTCCAGACATCCTTCTCCTTGGAATACATCAGAGTAATTCTGAATCACTTGCTCTCTAGTTAGTGGCTGGTATACATCTTGGCATTAGTGTGTTGGGATGGGCTTCCTGTGTTTTGACAAACATGTGCGAAGTGATTTGGCTTACTACATTTCCAGCATGTTTGACCCCAAGCTGTGACATTTCCTTCGATCTTTCCCGTGATTTCTTCCACAGAAAAAATCCTTTCTGCTTGAAACTTGATTGATTTCGTCAGCCCACAATGTTGACTTCGTCGTTGTCAATAGTTTTCAGCTGGAGTTTCATTGTTTCAAATGACTTGCAGATGTTGATGCAATCCTCCAAGGTAAGGTCTGACTTTTCGAGGAGTTGCTTTCTCGCTGCTACATATTCCAATCACTATCTTATCTCTTATCAAGCTCTCTTCTAGGCTGCTGAAATTACACGTTTGCGGGAGTGTTTGAGCACTGTTACGTACAAGTTGACGATTTCTTTTGGCTCTTGAATCCATTGATTAAAAACATAATGTTTATATGTCTCATTCGTCTTGCCAATACAGTGTTTTTCAAGTTTCTCAATAATAGCATCAATATCTTTCCTCTATTCGTTGCAGTGAAAATTGAGGCTGTCAAAAATATCAAGTGCTTCACTGCCAATACAGGTCAAAAGGGCCACTGCGTGAAGCTGTTTGTTTTCTACTACACTGTTTGTTTTCTACTACGTCACACCTATGGTTGAGAGTTTGAACCCTGGTTGAACCTCTATGTGGTATCCTTGAACAAGACACTTTACCTAACTTGTTGCAGTCGTCTCAGCTACATAAATGAGGACCAACTTTTAGTGTGGGTTGACAATACAGAAACTTGAGATAGGGTCAGCTCTAAAAGGATTTGGCATTTTAACCAGTCATATCCAACCTTCCACTTGTGGAATAATTATTGTTATGAATAAAATTATAGCCTTTGTTTACAAATTAGAATTTTTTTATACTTTAGAGTTGAAAGTATGCCCCAATGCAGTGAACCACTCCTGGCAGCTCTAAACTGCTTGTTAAAGGCACTTGCAGTTGACTGTCGTGGACAAGTGTGCAGTTTGGGAGAAGATCTATTCCCTATCTTCATCCAGATTTGGAAGAAAAAACCTAGTCAACCTCAAAAGGTAAGCAAATTCTCTGGCTTTTCAGAGAAGGGAAAGAGAAGGGAAACACCCAGATCGTATGGTGCAGCACAGCCAGCAACTCCTCTGTAGGATCCAGCACCAGCGACATCGTCAGGAGGAACCACACCTGCCAGTTTCGGCCCCTTCTCCTCAACTGCATTCCGGTGTGGCAGGGCCCCTCCTTTTAGGAGGTGTCATTGCTGGCGCTGGTGCTGGCTGCGTAGCGAGGTCTCATTCAAGCCATGTATTATCATCCCTCTTTAGTCAAATCCATAGCAACGCCTTCTCCACCGTTTGCTGGAGGTCACATTTCAGCCTCCTGAGTTCAGCTGCAGAGAAACCAAAACGGTGTCTAAAGATGTTTAATAGCTTTCACTCGATAAAGCCACGGGCACCCACAGCTAGGTGGTAATATTCCACGTTCCATGACTGAGTTTAGGGTAGCCTCAGACACCCAATTTCTGTTTCGTTGGAAGCTCTTGATGCAACAGGTTGCATTGCATTTTTTTGAGACCTTGACTCAAACGTTTCTTTTTAATGCTCAGTGGTTGAAGTACCTTTAGTGAGGTTTTATTGTTGCACTTTTTTCTTATTATTGGTATTAACAAAGAATACATACTAATCATGCTGTTATGATGATCTTGCATGGTTCTCAAAGTCAAAATGCTTTGACTTAATTTAAGAAACCATAAGTGGCATATTGATTAGTGTTCAGGGTACTGTGAGTTCAGGGTTCATTTTCTTCATGGTAATCTCACTTTTTTTCAGATATTCAATTCTAATTTCAATTTTTATTTGATTGGTTTTAGAAATATATTTCCATAGTTTGAAATTCCTGCAGGTTGCCATCTTGAAATGTGACATTTTTGGGCTGCAGTGCCAGTCTCAACTCGTGATAAAAAAAAGCAATGAACAGATAAAAAAAAGCAATGAACAGATAAAAAAAAGCAATGAACCAATCGTTTTGCATGAACTATATGGACTCAATTTAAAGGAAAGTCCCTTTTGAGATTAATACTGTTCCGAGGATTCCTTTAAACTATAGTGAATTCAACTTCTGCTCTTCTGTTGGAGTTGTTACAGTTGTCAGATATTGACTGAGCTTATCTCCCAGAAGAGGTGAACTTGTTTTATTGGAAAATTAAAAAGAGGAGACATACAATTTTCTAACACAAAGCTCTCCTGAAACCTCATTGCATTCAAAAATTTAATGCATGTCCCTAATCTTTGATTATAATTGCCCCTTGGTTTGCATCCGCACAACTGATCGAACTGAACATGACACAAAAAGAATCCCGACTGTGGGCGAAGCTGTAAAAGGATGTCCAAAAGGCATTAAAGCAAAAGCATTGCTGTGTTTCTATCATGGCGGTGTGCTGTGAAAAACGGTGTCAACTATCACATTTTTTTGGTGTTACGTTCAGTTTGATCAGTCGTGCGGCTGCAAACCAAGCAAAGGACAAGAGACATTTTACACTTCGTTGTATTAAGTGCATATTTAAACAAAATTGAAACCAAAATATCTGCAGCCTTGTCATTGCCTTGGGATATACTAGTTTACCATGTACCAAAGTTCAGGAGGTAGTATTCAGTGTCAAAAAAAGAAAATTGTCAAATGGAGGTGGTGGGTACGATGCATGGATCCCAATAACACTACCTCCTCTAGGGGTTTCTACTGGGAATTAAACATTAAGTATGAAATTTCATTCTCATGTTGTCCTCTAGCAGGTTCATGTTTAGACACTCAAGGAAATGTTTCACTTAACTCGTAGGACCAATTGGTAGAGTTCATGCGGCTTCAAATCTGTATTCACCACCCTCGTGGTGCCCAGACAGAAAGTATGGGGGCATTGTCAACCAACATCAATCACTGGAAGGTACAATACTTGGTTTAACAAAACTAAGAGGATATTATATATAATATATAAGACACTCTTTTTTAATTTAAAAGCTGTAGTCATTCTAGGTTGGCATATTGGTAAGATCTCTGCCCTTGAGCCACAAGGCCCCAGCTTCAAACCCTGGTACTGCAGAGCATTGACAGGGTTCGTAGCGGTCTTTAAGTTCCTTGAAAGTCTGTGAATTTTCTGAGAGGTCTTAAAGTCTAAAAAGTCTTTGAATTCTCAACAAATCTTTGAGGACTTTCAAAAGGCTTTAAAAATGTCTTTTTAACTCAGTATTTTCTTTAGCTCTTCAGTTTAAAAATTGATAATGATATGCTCAATCTTCCACCAGCCATGTTTGCCATGTTTGTACATGTCTATGTTATTTTATATTCACTTGTATTCTTACATAGAAAGTCATGGAAAAGTCTTCAAAAATGGTTGGAAAACTCAGGGTCAGTGAAAGTCTGAATTTTTTAGGTCTTTAACCTATGAACTCTGAGTGTCCCATCCAAGGGGAATCAGTGACTCTCATCCACGTAACACTGAACAAGAGATAAGTGCTAGCTCCTGTGTGCCTCTTAGGCATGTAAAAAGTTTAGTATAGCCATTATCCCTCAAAACGTATGATAATTAGATATTTTAGACACCAAGGCATGACTATCCTGCAGTATATCGTCAAAGCATAAATGTGTTTCTGTGATATTTTTAGGGAATGTGTTTAATTTGGAGTACTGTGCAGCCTTTGAAATCAGAAAAAAATGGTCCCTAGCTGATTTAAATTAGTGCAGGGAAAGGTAGCCTAAAGTATGTGTTACAAACAAACAGCACGAGCAGGAAAGGTTTTTATAAGTGAATGTGGTGTTTACATTCAAAAGACTATTTTGCAGTATTTGCATGTTATTTGTTTCTATTTTATTAAACAAGTAAGGGTGTGTTTGCATGATACAGGATCGAATGAAAAATAATTTGGTATCATGTTTACATAAAAAAGTTCCCAAAATGAACTTGTACTTGATTGAAGCCCGAATAAGTTGAGAACCTGTAACAGGACAGCAGAAAACCAAAGGAAAACAAGACTATGCGTGCGCTACTGTACCTGGGACATCCCCCAGGATGAGATTGGCCTCGTTCTGGAATGAACTTCAATCTCTGTTTGCATGATTCTGGGATAGAATCTTGCACTGGAATGAAAGTTTCGATCTGGGACGAGAACCTGGTGCAAACTCAATCCAGAATGAGTTCGCTTTCGTTCAGGAGTCATGTAAACACCGTGCACTCAAAGGCAGAGCCACAAGAGATGGAATGAAGAAATCGGAGCGATTTCATTCCAGATCAAAACTCAATCCAGATGGCATCATGTAAACACACCCTAACAAAGTGTCTTGACTAGAACTTGATTTGTTCTCAATGGTCTTCCTCCAGAAATGTGTACAGAAGCTGTATGAAGTCATAGTTGCAGATATTGAACAAATTGGCAACCGTATAAGGCAGAGGTAAATATAACAGTGTGATTGACATTAATTTCACACAAATCAATGGAAATAATGTACTTCTTGTTTTCTGACTATTTTAAAATTTTGTTTTCTCTTTGCAGGAAATTGATTTTAAGCCATTAAATACTGTAGATATTTTTTGCACTATTTCTGCCAAATCTCATTTTGTAAAATTCACCTGAAGATGACTATTGCATTGAAAACGTTTTTGAGTTTTTAACTGAAATCTTTATACCATATATATTTCAACTAATTATTGGTATTACATAATTCAACAATAATTTTCAAAGGCCATTGGTTAGAATTGATTACATACTGATATCCACTTTCTGGGCGAATATCAGCGAATACAAGAGGGCAAATATCACAGCCACTCTAAGGAGCAACTCAATTGTTTATTTATTTTATTTATTTTATTTTTCATATTCAGCGCAAAGCGCTAGGTACAAAAACAATAGGACTCATAGTCCCCTACTCGGTTAACGTACCCATATCCCACCCATATAGAAAAAATCTTTTACCAACACTCTCAGCAAACCGATTGCTATTAAAATGTGAAAAAAAAAATTTAACAAGAACAAGCAGAATAAACATTAGTGCTTCTGCACTTTACACAAATTATTTTGTATGTTCTTATGTCGTCCT
>JAOEJH020036800.1:0-16744 GCA_025448215.2 Palythoa grandis
AATTCTACACTGGTTGGAAAATTTTAAACTGGTTGGAAAAAATTTCCAACCAAAAAAATTTTCTAGCCACAACATATCCTTTGGTCATAAACCCTTAGATTAATTTTAAAACTCACTGGGGTGCAGGCAACACCATGCCGCAGTGGCGATGAGGTAAACCTTCCAAAAAAGGGTTTTGTGGGGCATATTATACACAATATCCTAAACTGAAAGAGCCTTTGGGTTCATGGAATAAAACGAAGGCTTGTCATTTCCCCTGAGGAAGACTAGAGTTCTAGTCAAACATCGGGACGTTTTCGTAAATGCTGTTACTAGTAACTTTTACAGTTGACTGTTTATGATACTAAGGTAAATAGTTCAATATATTCTATAGTTTTTACACTCTACGACACTCAATCTATACACAACTCTACTTGAACCAAGAAGTCATGCATTAGTCTACATACATAATTTGTATAAACATCGAGTCATGATGTATTGCAAATATTCCCCGTGTATGAATGTATCTGTAGGACTCGATAAATCTGTTCCAAACCCTTTCCCTACCCTTCTAGTTTCTTATACTGTTAATTCAAGTAAATCATTCACAGAGTTACAGTCAAATTAATGTTTAAAAAAAACACTACAATTATAATTATAATAATTATTATATTATTATATTCCATTTTGCTTTTCCTGTTAGGGCTGACTTATCTCTTGTTAATGTTGATAAACTGTTGAAATGTGAAAATATTGAAGATATCCAAAGGTAATCAAAAAATTAATACAGTAATCGTTGTAAAAGCATGCTAAATTCTACAGTTTAAGTGTATGATATTAAGCAGTGTAAAAATGATTATTACTCATGTATGTGGCACCTGTTCTGGGTTAACTTTAACCCTGGATTGTATCTACTGTTATATTTCTCCATCGAGGAGAGAACTACAGTGCCTACAGAATACATACTATTTAGATTTTCTAAGGAACAATAATGTCATTCCCCAAATTTTAGTGGCGTGGTTGGCGCAGTGGTAAGATCTTTGCCTTCCAACCACAAGGTCCCAAGTTCAAATCCAGGCCCTGCCGAGTGTTGAACATTTGTGTGACCTTCTTTTCCCAGGGGCGGCGGAACCAGGGGGGCCAGAAGGGCACCGGCCCCCCAATAATTTTGATGGGGGGTCCTGGCCCCCCCAATAATTTGATGGGGGACTAGGCCTTCAGGTAATTCTTTGGTTACTACATGCATTACTAGGTTTAAAACAAACAATTGACAATTGACATGCCCCCCCAAAATTTTTTGCTTCCGCCGCCCCTAACATCTTCAAACCACAGTTGGTCACGCTGTAATATTCCAAACCTTGCAAAATGAAGTTCTCGACTCAGAGGTCATTTCAATAGTAGTTCCATTCATTAGAAATAACATGGTTTGCTTCGTGTTACCAGTACAGTACTACCATGTTTGTTGTTGAGCAACCATCCCAAATCAAAGCCATCTACAAAAGCATGTTAAATTTGAATGTGTATTAATTTTGTAAGTTGTTTGAGCATATCATGAAAAATCTCCAGAGAACCTGATAGAAATAGGGTGAGCGGGTGGCAACACAAAATCAAGAGACTCCCAATTAAATCAGGAGGGATGGAATCTCTGTACTATACATAATATTGTAAATATTAAGAGTACAGTGTCTGATGTATTATTTTAAACACGCAAAGGCCTAGGTCTGATTACATCTAAATTGAAATTTTGTACCTGAGCAACTTTTTGGACATTTATGATGATGGCTAACCATGATGGCGACAAGCTCTCCAATTCATCACTTAACAAAGCCAAAGACAACACTGATCCCTGTCATTAGATAAAAGAAAATCTTCATAGTTTCTTAACTGATTTAAATTTGGGGTTCTGTAATCAGCCAAGAACTTAAACATGAAATTTTGATGTCCGGAGTAAACTTAAAACAGTTTATGCAAAGAGTTTTCACAGGTCCCTCACTGGAGAATAAAAATATAAATTTTCTAAATACCCTTACAGATGCATAGACAAAAAAACCAATTCAGTCAGAGAGCTGCAATTGGAAATTATAACAAGTTTAGGGTTAGATCAGTTGCAAGAGCTGAAAGCCTAATACTTTTCATGCTCGAAATTTAAAAAAAATGTAGGCTGTCATTACTCCAAAAGCCGTACAACTAACCCCGTGAATTTGGTTGCCTCTTCAAAAACCCGACCCATTTAGAATTGCTTAGCTGAGGCAAATTAATTACTATTAACGTCACAGTATCAAACATTGACAATACAAACTGTGACATAAGTCTTGTTTATTCCTCAGGCAACCAGCCTCTTAATTTTACCAAAAATTGGTTGCCCAGTAAACTTTTTGGTCGTCTTGGACGACTGGACCACCACTAACTTCGAGCGTTGCTTTTACAAGGCCAGTATTAACCTCACTATAGCTATTGGTACCTATCTTTAGTTTCTTTAGTATTAAGTGGATGAGAGTGTTGGACTCAACCTCCTTGGACACTAGTCTATTGCAGACTAGCAATGGATACAGCCCTAACTAGATTGGAAGTTCAGGTAGTGTCTTTTGAAGGACACAAAACAATGGTCAGCAGGGGTTTCAAAACAAGGTGCAGGGGTGGAAAAATCAACTAGCCCAACACCCGAGACTAGTAAAATTTGCCATCTTGCTAGTAAAGAAAGTCATGTACTATCCCAATGGGCTACTAGTTTTTGAAATCGATCCAAATAAGTTGCTGATAACTTTTCACAAAATAATCTTGGTTCAATCTTAGCTTTTAACTTCCTTTGTTTGTCAATTTTTTCTTATTAAAGATTCTCAAAATGACATCTTCAAATGAAAACATCATGCAAATGTACACAACAACATTTTTTATGAAGGGAGATTGGTGACTAGTGCATCCATTCATGCATGTAACTTTCGGTTAGGTTCAACCATAAATCTTTCTTACACAAAAAAAAATATTATTTTCTTTGGTGACCAAGTAAGTCAAACACAAAAATGCAATTCAAATTCTGAACACACTCAAGCTGCTGCAGTTATTCCGGTTCAAGTAAAAAAAGGAAAGTATGAAAGAAATCAAGGTGGGAGGGCTTTCCAGATGACTTGGAATAAAACATGGACATGTATTGCAAGCTGTGTCAAAAGTTCCCTGATTTTGCCAACAAAAACTGACTTTTGGACAAAGGAACATCTAATTTTCATGTGGACCCACTAAAATCACATGAATGTTCAAACAGCCACAAGTTAAGGTGAATGGTCAGTAGTGGGTGGAATACATACCTTTGCAATTTACATTATCCAAATTACATAATGGGAAACACAGTATACAAGTTTACAGTTGCTGTTGGAACCTCCCTCCACCCCCTTAACACTTTGGGATAGTAGTTTGTGGGTCCAGGCTAGTGTCCTATGAGGGCTTACTAGCCCAGACTAGCAGTTATTAGTAAAATTTTTCCATTTTTAAATAATTATTTCAAAGAGTAAACACGACCATCACAAGACACCCGACTCCTACTCTTCATTTTACAACTCCAACTTCAAATCTTTTGGCAGGCAAGAAGACATGCTTATTGGCTAATAAACAATGAAACTAAATAGGTATATAGTGATGATGGTGTCAAAGAGCAGATTTAGGGTTGTCATGTGATACCCCAGGGGATTGGTGAGGGAAACATGAGATCTGCAGGATTCCTACAGAATCTGCAGGAAAAGTGTGGGAAACATGGGATTGATGCAGGATTTCAACAGAATCTGCAGGAAAAGTGTGGGAAACATGGGATTGATATAGGATTCCTACAGAATCTGTAGGAAAAGTGTGGGAAACATGGGATTGATACAGGATTCCTACAGAATCTGCAGGAAAAGTGTGGGAAACATGGGATTGATATAGGATTCCTACAGAATCTGTAGGAAAAGTGTAGGAAACATGGGATCGATGCAGGATTCCCATGGGGCATGTGGTAAGAAGAGAGGCTGCTCCATGTATGAAGTAACCAAACACCATATTATTGTGACAAAAACATCCTAAAAAGCATGCTGATTTGTACAACAATTAGTTTTTCCAACAGCTACATTTCTGTACCTTGAATTGGGTAAACTTGTACATGCAAAGGAAATCCTCTAGCTTGGTCGTCATTATTAGCAAGTGTTGTGATGGAGCCATGTCGTGCATCATGTTGGCATGATGTTGAAATACAAGGCTGTGTAACTGTGAAAAGAAATAAATTATAATTATATTTTCTTGTTTTCATGACAACAAATAAAGCATAGTCACAAATATTACGAGGTATTACTTTTATTAGTATTTGATATAATTATAAAAGCAACACCTACCAGCTGTAGGAAGGTAAGAGCAGTTGGATTCTGAAGGTCCCAGTGCAACTTGGTTACAATGATTCGCTCCATACGACGCACATCAGACTCAGTGCAGCCACATTCACTCACTTTGACAAGCTCTTCCAAAGGTGGAATGTTCTGTTTGCAACGTGACAAACATTAACTAGTTCAGCCATTGAATCAAAATACACCAAATTTTAAGGTTTGTGTGGATTAGCAGCATAATAAGATCAACTTAGTTTGGCACCAAATTAATGAAGCAGTCAGGGTTCTCAATAGAAGCCAGCAACTGGCAGAATTCTGCCGGCTGTTCAGATGAAGGTAGCCGCCTGTAGTGGTTGTGAAATTTCTCTGACTTACAAAAATGTGCATGAGAAAATATATTATGGCCACCTGTTGAGAAATTATGGCTGCCTGCTAAAATTTGTACTGAGAACCCTGAGCAGTGCACAGTGTACAAAGCTGATTGTAGGTATCACCATATTTCAACAAGTACAAATAATATGGCACCAAACTATTGAATACTGAAGTACACAGACATTTACAACACTGACAGAAGGTATCAACATTTCAACAGGCAAATAAATTGGCATCAAAACAATGAAGCAGTATACAGTGTACAAGGCTGATTGTAGATGTTACAGGTCAAAATTATTTTTAGGTTATTCTATTCTTAAACTAGTTTATTTTTTTTCAAACTAGCTATAGGTTGACTTTTTCATGTTTGTTCCCAACTAGTTCATTTTTTTCTATTTGGGGTTTTTGAATCAAATGAAAAGAAAAACATTTTGTCTTTTTGTTGTAATTTCTTCCCTCTTTTTCTTTTTCTTTCCACTTCTCTTCCACTTCTCCTAATCCTAACCCCAACCCCCACACACATCAATCAACCACATTTTTTTCACAAAGAAGTTTTATTTGTACTCACCAAGATTTGAACCTCTGTACTCTGGATTTCAAGTCAACTATCACTACCACTAGGCCACACAAGCAATCAATGCAAATTGTCTCATATTTTCTATTACCACTTTTTCAACCCTAATAAAATCATCTACCATATTTGCTTGTGTACAAGTCGATACCGTGTATAAGTCAAACCCTGATTTTAAGGCTAAAAATGAAACTTTTTAAAAAAATCATACATTTTTATTGCAAACTACAAGAAGAGTGTTTGGTCATTTTCTTTCTTTTATTTAGTGGCTCCTAAAGGAGCCGTTTGTTTTGATGTAGCTTAAAAGCCACGGAAGTCTTCATTATCACTTTCACAAAAGAGTTCTTGTCATTGTTCTTCAGAGTTACTTGTGTTATGGGAAGCAAACTTGACGGCTTGTAATCTAAATTTCGCTGAATATTTCACTCGTTTTACTTTAGGTAACATTTTGTAAACACAAGATCAATACCATTAAATAGATCTCTTTATTTTCTCAAGCTTATTTATACTCTACATGCAGATTGAAAATTCACTCTTGTACATCTGAGGAATCATCTTTCTGTAACTTTTGGATCGAAAATTCGAATTCCTTTTCCATTTTTTTGTGTACGCCGGAGGAAACATGTTTGTTTTCATTTAACTTGCTTCAAAAATTTAGGATCGACCTTTGCTGAATCAGGAGAAAGCTTTGACCAATCAAATGCCAATTTTAGTTTCAACTAGCCAATGAAAACTTATTTTGAGCACACCACATGTCAAACGAGAATACACTCGCTATGCGGAAAGCTCGCGGCAATGATTTTACAAAAAGGACAAAGTAAAGCTCTTTGTTTTCCTATATTTTATTTTGGAAGAAACCCAAATTGTTTTTTATTTTATTTTCTAAGCAAAAGACAAGTGTTGATGGAAATTATTCAGCTTGAAACATGAACCAAATTAAACGGTTCTTCCTGCAGAGATAATTTGAATAAAGCACACAAGTTGTTGAGTCTGTCACAAGAAATTTGAATTTCCTCAGTAGATGATGTTTACATATCATATTTATCACCTTAAAAACAGCTTAAAGGATAAATATTATGTTATGAAATATTTTTAAGAAAATATAGACAGAAGTGTAAGATCCGTGATAAATCTAGGATCTGAAAAGTGGGTTCCACTGGACCCCCTGTTGCTAAATGTGGGGGTCCTTCTGCTGGATTTGGGGGTTCTCATTAATATTCATGATTTTTCTTTTGTTTTAAAATGGCAACAAAATCTGTTTTAAATCAAAAGCAGGGCTCGATTTTAAAGAAAATTTCTTGCTGTACATGGGTCAACCAATAATTACTTTTTAGTTGTCTCTGAAATGTTGAGGTCGTCCTAAAAAAATGAGCCCTACCATGAACCCATTTAAATGTATTAAAAAAAATAGTTATTTTTAATTTGCTGAAAACAGTCTAGACAGTCCGTCTCCTACGTTGTAAAAAAGCAGACAAAAACTACAAGCACCTGAATTGTTGCGTTTTTTGACCAAAATAATTTACAAATTGAATATAATTTTAAAATCAAGGCATGCTACATTTAAGTTCAGCTTTCTTCATTTCATAGCATTTTAGAAAGTATGTCTTTGAGTATTTTTTTGGCTATGTTAGTGAGTACTTGTTCCCAGAAAATATAAATTTGACATCAATGTTTATTTAACCTACAACAGGGAAAACCACAGAGGTTGAATCGAATCCGGTGATGTCAATTTGGAGCGAAAATTCAGGCCAATGAAACACAGTTTCATACCTGAAAATCTTTATAATAAAAAAATAATTATACAGAAACTATATATCAAGCGGTTGGTTTTAGTCAGCTAAAGGACGCCTAAACTATTATTCTTGGTTGCCCCACGAAGATTCCAATCATCTCTGATGACCAGACGACTGTAAGAGTTGAGCCCTTGCTTTGTGTTTGACATGTTAATTGTTCATTTTCATATTAAAATTGAAGTGATTTTGACAACAAATCAACTCCTTTTATACTTCCACGCGATCCAATTTTCAAGAGGAGAACAAGAACCAGTTGTTTTCTCTGCAGTGTGCTTTGAAAAACATTGAAATGCAAATATTTTGTCCTTTGGGACAACTTTCGCCATTAAACAACTACTTCGCTCGATGCCTCAACCTGAAACTTTGAGCCCACATTGTGATGCCATGGGAAATACAACAAAATTAAAGATGGCAACCAGAAATGAACGAAGTCAAACTATTCGACTTTTTTTAGCTGTTTCTAATTTTTAAACTTAGTTGCATCCAGTTTGCATCTATTTGGACACACTGATGTCAAATTTTTGCGTTTAAAACCAAAATCTTGCATCCCTGGACGCAATGATGTGCCCTAGATTTATCACTGGGTCCTGGGGAAGAAAGTCAGTGATTTATTATTATATTGCATCAATGTCATAAATCTGTGTAAAAATTGCCACTGTTTTGGCTAATTTCAAACCCGACCTGTTCAATACATAAACAGGCTGAAACAATTTTTTCAGTGGTGTTACCTTTGCTAAGAACATTTTAATTCATGGTTATATATACAGTCATATATATTTATTAAACATAAATTATATAATTTTGAAAACAAGTTTGTTTTGTTCATGAATGCATAAGGTAATTATTAGATTGAAAAGTTCCATGCATCTGTTATTCTTAAATCATTACAAAAATGATACTGTACATGGTTTTGTTTTTGTTATCAATTCCTAGTTGTTTTGTCATTATTTGAGATAAGCCTCGGGTGATGTAAATGAAGTTATGATACTTCTAATTAAAGAAAAAATTCCAAGATACAGTAGCTGTAGTTTTACAACAAAAATTTTACCCTGGTAGCCTGTGATATTACACGCTTTTTTTTCTATAAGAACCAGTAACCTTCGGCTGAGCCTGGGCTGTTCTTAACGTTTTGGAGATTTCAGCCTCAAATTGTTCTTAAATCATTCTTATTTCCTGATATTTCCAAACAGTGGGTTAGTTCCCTGAAACAATAAAAAGGCCCTAAGAAATACATGTTTATTATTCACTTATTGTTTCATCCAGCGATATGGTGAAAAGCGAAAAGAGCAGTTAGAAATGTTATTATGAACTTACATGTACATCTCAATCTGTATACAAGGATTAAATAATGATTAATCTTAAATTTGTCGGATCAAAATTTCAGCCTGGTGATTGTTCTTAGCTTGTTCTTAATTTTTTGGCAAATCTCAGCCTGGGTGTTCTTATAAAGTTTGTTCTTATATAAAAAAAGCTTGTAAATGTAACCCTTGCAATGTTAACTCCCCCTCATTGATTATGAACATTCTTAAATCTGAAGTACAGTTGACTCTTGATAACTCAAAACTTCAAGGGAAATTGAGGAATTTAAGGTTTTGGAGTTAAAAAGAAATAACTGGTCTTGAAGGAAAAAATTTAATGGTTTTTATAAGTTGGCAGATATTTCTGTTTGCATATTGTGAACTCACTTTAGTCATTTGAAATCATGGCAAACTGTGATTTTTATTATTATTTTTATTGTTATAACTGGTGTACCATTATTATGTAAGAGAATTTTAGGGGTTTAAAGTGCATATGAAGTATACCGTTTTGCATTTTATGTAGCACTGTGCGCTTATATGACAAAGTAAGCATTTGAGGTAGATAATTATGTCTTTTGGGGGTGGGGAATTTGAAAAGGCAAAAATGCCTAAATCATTTCTTGGAGACTGAGGACAAGCTGGTAGAATTGTTTGAATCACAACATTGCCAATAAAGATTTAGTTGCAAAAAGAAAAAAATACATCTTATTTTGAAAGATTGACAAACATTGGTGATGTGATATATATTTATCAGATATTATTCACATGAAACTGAATCAGGTTAAAGCAATTTGGAGGACAATGTCAATGTTTTAAGGGTGGTTTAACAATACTTGCCGATGAACATGCAGTGCAGGCCCAGCCATTCAGGTGATGAAGATAACTTAGGATAAAGAAAATGACCAAGCTGGACATAACTCACTATATTGAGAGCAAGCCAAGTTTCCCATATGCACTGATTAAACCAAAAATTTATCCATTTTTTCATGAAGTGTGACAGTGAACCAAATCCTAGATTGAATAGAAAATCCGGTTGGTGCTTTGGATCCATAGAGGCTTCAGAAGTTGCTCAGATCTGGCATAAACTTACACTCACAGGCAGCTAGTACAGGCTACTCAACATGGGAATGTTTCATCACTGACAAACAGAATAGCACTTTTCTGTAATTTTTTTTAACAAAGTTGGGCCATTGATATGTAACATTAATGGAAGAGATTATGGTTCAGATGCATTGATCAAACCAAGAAATGGTATGTGCAAAATGAAATTCTGTTGTTGTAAAATTTGTGTGATATCTGTGTATAAATTTAATTGTGATTTAATTGTAATGGCAGTGGAGGTAATGTATCATTATGGCAGTTATGTACATTACTATTAATTTATAATGAAAAGAATTATACCAAATTCACACCACTTGCAGTATGTTTTCCCTGTATGTACAGATATCAACAGCCAATATAGATTCTGCTTTATTTCACCTTTTCACTTTATTATCCATGTTCTGTAGTTACTTTTACCCAAAGTATAAAAATGGCTGTGCTTTTTATTGTCATATATCAGTAAATCTTTTCTCTAACTATAACAGATTAAACTGGTTGTATTTTTTCCATTTTATAGATTTGTAAAAACAGCTAGAGGCTTGTGCATTGGATTTGTGGGCACTTGGGCCAGGACAATACAAATGTATAAAATTATCTTTCAGCTTCACAATAATTTTTTGCTTCGGTCAGTGGTACAGATGACCAGGACTTTGAAATAATAGACCAGTTTCAAATCCTAAGTTGGCGCTAATTTACTGTAAATGACTTTACATTCATTCTATACCGGGTTAGCATCCTTTTGGTGTAAAATTTCAAAAATACTGGTGAGAGAGAGTGACAAGTCACACCTCCAACAATACACACAGTTCTAAGTTGTGTAAACTACATTTATTTGGCATTTAGGAATATTTAACTTCAGACTGAGGCCACAAAAAACTGTACAAAATGAATCTGTTGTCATTGTAGTGACTAGTCAGTGGCTGCAACTTCAAATTCATTAATGGTCTATTTCATGGAAGTCCTGAAATTTTTTTCCGACTTCAATTTCTCAACTGCTTATGTACTGTAAATTGCATACCGCAGTGTTTACAATTCATTATGGCAAAATTTTGCCCTGCCACTAAAACTGAAATATTTAGAGAAAGCTTGAACTGTTGTCTGTGGATCAAAGTGTGTATGCTTCATTGAAATCAATGACATTGCACTTTGAGACTTTCAACACTAGCTCACTAAATGTTGAAATAAAGTAAACTACTAACAGTATGTACACAACCTATAAAGGAATATAATCTTTAAATAAACTTAACAAAAAGCTCTGGAGTACAGTTCAAATCATCTCAAAGAGAAATCCTAAGTAGAACAATTTAGGATCTGAGTAGAATCATTTAGTTCCAACGTTTTATGAAAAACAAACAAATGAAATCTTTTTCCAATCCTAGTAGTGTTATACGCAAAAGAGAGTCTGTTTCCCCTGAATTAAGGACATTAATAAATCCTAGGTTATCTGTGAGGAGAAGCTGGTATATTCATGTATACAGCTGAGGTGACAGTGACACTAGTTATTGCTGCAAGATGATCCTGGCTATAAGCCAAGACCCTAAACTTTTGGCTATCGGAACCTGTTACAAACTAATGAAAAATAAACCCAAAACATCCATCTATTTATAAGCCAAGACCAAATATTTCTATTCCACTCGCGCTGTTAAGTGAATCAACATACCAGTAAACCGTAAAACAAAACAAGTGTCCTTCTCGGGAAACACTCATTAAACAGCTCGTTTAGGAGCCACCACTTAAATAAAAGTTATGACTACTAATAATACTGGTACTTTTATGTAAGCATAGTACCATAATTTGTGTCAGCTGATAATCGCTTGGTTTTTGCAGAATAAACGTTCAATTGAAGCTACTGTAGCACTAGCAAGAATTTTTTTGGCAGAAATATTCAGCTACAAGCTGAACCCCCCTATCTTGTAGAGATTTCACCAGTTGCCAGTTTAATTTGGTACAAAACTCGCTTGGCCTATAGGCGAATAAATACGGTACCAATCAAATGAAGTTGCACTTGGTACATCTACCCTTTCACCTTTGAGTCAAAGAGTTTTTTTCAGAGAAATTAAATTGGCCTGGCCTAATGACTAAAATAATATTGTAAGTATAATTACAGTTATTATTATTATTATTATTATTATTAATAATTGTGATCAGTTATGATTTAAGTTAGTGTTTGAGTTATCTGGAGTCATCTGTTCATTTGAAATAACTTTTTATTTGAATGTTAATTAAATGATGTACATCATTGATCTTAACAAGTGTGTAATATTGTAGGTCACAGAATTATATTTTTATTTTTTTAACTGATATGATCACTGTATAATGTATTGAAAATATTGATAAAATTGTAATGCTGCATCAGTGTTTCAACAGAAACAGTTGTAGTAAATTAATTGTAAGTTTTATAGCATGGAAAGAATAAAATGAACTGACATTTCAGACTAGAGTTGTTCATTGGACCAAGGACTCTAGTCCAAAATATCAGTTTATTTCACTCTTTCCACATTGTAAAACTTACAATTTACAACAATTATTTAAAATATTGATTATCTCAATTATTTTTTTTGAGTTTTAAGTATAAAGAAACTACAATTATTACCACCCATACATTTTAGGGTACTGTAACTACATTCATAAAGAAGGTGACCAGTTGATCATCATTCATGCTCACGAGTTGCCATCAATGCCTGCTGCACCTTATCCTTGTAAGTAATATTGTATCAGTTATAAAATTAATATAATGTATATATTCTGTAAGGTTTTAGTGAACAAGGCAGTTTAGAAATTCTACATAACTTTGACAGATGTTAGTATTTTAAAGGGAAGAGTGTGTGGATCGATCCGGAGGGAGGTATATGTTTCAGAAAATTTTAAAAGGTTTCATGATATTCAGAAATTCAGAAAGGAATAGCAGTAGGGTTTAGGTCTGTAAAAATATTATGTGTTTCAGAAGTCACATTTTTTTCTTGTATATTTCACAGCTTTTTGTTATTTGATTGTTTAACAACAGTCCTCAACAAAATGATTCTGCTGCAAACTGCTTAGTGAACTCACAGCTTTTAATTATTTCTTAATTCAGATAAGTAAATGAAAACACAAATAAATAAATGTGATGATTTAGTGTTAGAGAATTCAACTGTGTGGTTTCAGATATTCTTGCAAATTAACAGGTTCTGTTTGATACATGTAGATACAGACGTACATGTACATAATTATTTGCTTCAGCAAAAAATATTCATCCACAAGCTGCAATACTTTGTCTCAGACAAAAAGACAACTAATAATTAATTGCCCTGAAACAAAGCAGTTAATTTTATATGTTTATCCATACCTTAGCATGCCGGAGTTTTAGTCTGTGCTTAGAAGAGGGAGGAGGGGTGGGGGGAAGGGGGGGGGGGGAACAGCTGCCCCCTGCCCTACCCCAGCCCTGTATGGCTCTGTTTTCATTTTAATACCAACAGTATGTGGCTGTTTAACCAACAAATACAGATTTGATCAGAAATTCAAACTGAGCTGGTTACTAAAGCAGTTAATGCCTGTGACATTCGTAGTTAATGATACTAACATGGAAAGCAGTGCAGCAGCTTGTTGTTTAGTGGTGAGATCAAATTATTCTACAATATCCCTACAACACTTTGAATTGTTACATTTTTAAATTTTTATCACTATAGATCTAATGAGCCATTAATCCTAAATGTGACTGCTGTTTGTTTGGTGTGGTAAGGGAAGCTATTGTAAATTCAAATTTGATTTTCTTTTCAGATGGGTTTTCTTACTACGAGAGCTGGCAAGAGACAGTGCAGAAGAGTGATAACGAGGCTAGACAATTATTGGAACATTTTGGAAAGCAGTGCCAGGAACTCTCAAAACAGAACGTTTTAAAACAGGTTATACAATATGACTAAATTATATGAGTGACAAGTTTATTATCAGTGAGAATTATGCAGCTGTCAATTTAAACCACAGTTCCCCGAACCCCCTGACATGGTGGGGATTTAACATAATGTCACTGATAAAACCTGTTAAATTTCCTGCCCCTGGGGACAAATAGCCTGTTAAATAGCCCAGGATGCGGGCTCTACATGTACCATACCCTCCTCTATCAGATTCTACTACCAAAAGTTCCAGCCTTGCCGTTGCATTGTACTTATATTATCATGTCAGTTCGAGCTTCTTTTAATGTAGTATATTTCCTGATGCGTCTTCAAAGAGCACTGCAGCACCACTTGAGGGCATTGAAAGATATAGATGACAAAGAATTTGTTATCTGAATTATGATTTTTCTCTGTGGAAAAACGTAGTTGAGATATTGGGAAGAGATTGAAAGTTAGTATTGCAGTGGGAAAAGTCTGTTGTCATTCTTTAGTAGGCAATGCAAAACTGGTTGAAGACAAATATTTTAAGCCACATATTTATGTAACAGCCACGTAAAGTGAATTCTGATCTCAAAAAGCCTTTATTAAAATTGCTGACATCGGACGGAAACTTTTTTGATCCATTATAATATAATATGAAATGATGAAATTACCTTCTTGCATTCTGCAGGCTTCGCCATCTTCGATCTTTACGCACAGCGCAAAAACGGTCCTGGGAATGAGTCTTTCCCAGTCCTTCACATTGTTAAATCCTCGCTCTGTGACAGTCAATTAAAGTTAAATCCCTGCACATTGAACCTGGCTATCAGTGGGCGGTTGTTAAATTCATGGCTCCGCGCGTCCACAATGCAGTTAAATACCGGTTAAAGACTGGCAATGGATGTGCTAAAGCCCCGTCATGTCGCGGGGTTCGGGGGGCTGTGGTTTCAATTGACTGGTGGATTAACATCAGCCATTTAATTTGTACAGTTGCAATAAGCTTCAGAGTTGTTTTAAAACTATTTTATGTGATTTGATTTCAGTGTGAGTTCAAGCTGTATAAAGAAACTGGAATACCTGGAGAGATTATTTGTAAATGTGCAAAAGAGGAAGAATGTGATTTGGTAGTTGCTGGTTCACGGGGACTAGGCACACTCCGACGCACGTTTATTGGAAGCGTAAGCGACTACGTGGTCCACCACTGTTCACTTCCTGTTGTCATTGTTGTACCACCCAACCAACATGAAGCTCACGCCTCCTCATAGAAACTCTCTGGAGATGATCAATGTATATGATATCTTGCATGCTACTGCAGTTTTTCACTTTAATTTGAAAGTTGCAGTACAGTACTTCATTACAAGCTTACATGTAATTTTAATTTCACATAAAAATATACTACTTAAAGGTGTTATTAAAACTTAAAATACAGTTAGTTTCATTTCATACAGTTGGAGAGTAGAATTATGCTGATTTAGCTTGCACATAAAGTTGTCGTTGATTGGTTTGTATTGAAGATTCATGCAGATTGCATCCTCAACCAGGAAGGTAAAGGAACCTGTACAATTTTGGTGGCGAACACTAGATCAGAGCTCGTACAGAGTCAAAACAATTATTTTCTGGAAAATCTGAAAAAGTCTGGATTTTATAAATGACTTCTAGTGAAAAAAACAAAAATAATTCCAGCTCTAGTGTACAGTTCTCCAGAAATATGGATGCTCTAAATTTAAAGAATGATTCCAACAGGGTGGTAGAAAAGTGGTGGAGTCTCAGATAATGAATTACAACTATTTTTTTTCTCACAGTAACACATTACAACGTTTAGAATGGAGAACCTTGATACAGATCTCTCATAAGAATCACAATATTATTTGGGGTGTCTCATGATGAATCACGTACCTAATTTTAGCCATGATAACAGATCACGAAATGACCTCAACCACACTGTTCTAATATATCGATCTAATTTTGAGTCTTAAAATTGGGGAAAACACTCAAGAAAAGTCTTTAAGAAGCTTGGAATTTAGATTTCAAATAACTGATTAAACCCTTTAAGCTGTTTGGTGTAAATCCATTCCATGTTACTTAATCTAGAAGCTTGGTTGAAGGATTGCAAAATCAGTGTTTGTGAACGTTATGAAGGAAATGAAATGAGATAAGAACTTTTTAAAATTTGCATTTTATATAATTTATGGGTTTTGCATTTTAAAAATGATCATCTACTGTAGGTCTTGAAAAGTCCACGAATTGTATTGAAAAGCCAATAAATTAAAGTACCAAAAGTCTTTAAATTCAGACTCATATTGTCTTGGTTTTTTTTCTTACATGCCTATGGCCTTACCCACAGTGAGCGTTTTTAACGTTACAACTGGCCTAGTGATTTAATTGACCTACAGTAGTTACTAGGTGTGTCTGTGCGGGTGTGGCCCAGTTTTTCCTATCTTCTTCTCAGCAGTTCTTCAGAAAAGTCAAAAAAGTGAAATAGAGCGTAATTTGTTTGAATGTTAAAAAGGCATGTCTTCTCTTTGCATGCAATGTCTTTGCTGCAACCTGTGATTGGCTAACTGCAGCTATTTTGAACGTTGATTGGTTAATGAAGACAAGACAGGGGCACTCGTCGTTGAATTGAAATGTTTTTGAAAAATCCATCTGACAGTTTACGAAATGGTGCATTCTGTACATGATATTGTGTCATTACTGTTTTTGTTTATCAATTTTGTCTCATCCCTAGTCTTTGCTATTTTGACACTCGAACGAAATCCGCTCTATAAACCCCATTTAGTATGTGGTAATAAACATTGATCTTTTTACCCTGTATAGGATCAGATGTCATCTTTTAGAGCATTTCTGCCTTTTGTAATGATGTCAATGTTTTCAAAACAATTGAAAGATTATAAAATAAAATAATATACTAATTTACTGAAATGAAACAAATGTAAACTATCACTGTCTAAGGTGATGTTACATGGGGCAACTTTTCGTGCAACTTGTCTTTCAACGGCGGAAACAACGCCGTTGCGAGATCTAGTTGTATGAGCCATTGCAGTGTGTAACATCCCATGCAATGACTAAAATCGCTGCGACAAATAAATTCCTGTTCCAAATTAGGTATATAGACCACAATACATGTTCTTTTTGCAATTTTTCTATAGAAACAATAAACCATCTCTTTTATGAATGCCCTCAGATCTGTAAGTTATGGCAAAAATTGAAAAAATATGTCCAAACAAAAGCAAATTTGGATTTTCAAATTACTTTAACGAACGTTCTGCTTGGTATATTTGATAAAGGACCTTCTGCAAAGAGCGTCAATTACCTACTATTAATTACAAAATACATATAAAATTATTTATCTGTGTAGATGTAATGGCACTGTACCAAAGCTACCTACTCTATTGCAATATATAAGAAACAAAAATGATGTACATAAGCTTGCCGGTTT
>JAOEJH020036801.1:0-10692 GCA_025448215.2 Palythoa grandis
TTAATACGGGTAGACACAGGCAGCCAATGTAAGCTTCTAAGTACAGGTGTGACATGTTCATATCTGCTAGTGGCTGTTAGCAGGCGGGCGGCTGAATTTTGTACATATTGAAGTTTTTTAATTTGATTATCCTAATTTCGTTGAAACGATGGTAAACTATTCAGTCACTTCTGTACATAACATACAGAAATTACAATTCAAATTTTTGCTGCAAAATTAAACATAAAAGCCAAGTAAATATATTCCGAAAAAATTGAATGTCTTTTGAAAGTAAGTAGCTGAAGAATAAGGAAGCGGGTGAAAAACATGGGTGTCGGAAACGAGGCTAGTAAAGGGCGCTTACGACGCGCGACGTCTTGTTTTGAATCCCCTTTACTTCTATACACCTATTGATTTCTTTCTTTTTTATCTTTTTATATTTCTTACTTTTACCTCTCTAAAATACTGAAACAGGCTGCATTCAAGCTCTAAAGGAGACAGGGGGAAGTAGATAAAAGGAATATGGTATTCACATATCCCTGTTGTGGTTTCTCGTCTACTCTCGTCACCGCTAGGTGTTATGATCATATGTTACTTTTTCATCATGAACCACTAAGTGGTTTTTAGCCTTGAACTGGATTGGTGGACTTGAAAACAACGTGTTTGTTTTATTCACGGAAATCCTGACTTTCTGATTACGATTTTTGGAAAATGAATAAAAGGGATTTTAAAAATTACTGTGTACAGGTCGTTTATCATACATGCGTGATAAACTCATATAGGTTTTAGTTATAGGCTTCAAAAATTTAAATAATGTATATGTGTATGGTGTATTGCGGAGAAAAAGTGAAGAATTTATTCCTTTTTGTAGTTTTTTTTGTCTCCTCTTTTGTATTTGGTCCCATCTACAAGCTACCTCAGATCATCATCATCACCGTGATCATTGGTCATCATCATCATCATCATCATCATCATCAATTAAGCTTCTTATTGCCCTTAATATTTCTTCAAAAATGCACGTTTAAGTTAGTGTAGGGTCAAAAACTAAAGGACGATTATTATTGCATGATCGGGTGAGCCAAGCTCAATTGTCTGCATGCTGAGTCTTCGTGTTTATTTTCATGTTAAAGTCTCATTCCGGCGTTGTTTGGCAACTCCATGGTTTTCATCTACACATCCACAGGTTCTTACGCACGAGTGGAGGCTATCTTTGAATTCAGACGCCGCAGAGAGCAATATGTGTGGTCCGTGTTTATCCCGGGAATCGTTCTTGTGATTTTGTCTTGGTTTGGATTTTTCATCACACCGACAGCTGTGCCGGCTCGCGTGTATCTGGGTGTTACAACAGTTCTGTCTGTACTTGTATTGAGAAACACCGCCAATAACACCATGCCCAAAGTTACCTATATGAAAGCCGCCGACTATTTCTTGGTTACATTGTTTGGATATGTGTTTGCCGCACTTGCAGAGTACATCTTCGTTCTCAATACAACTGGAATTCTTAAAGCGTTTATGGAGAATCTTTTTGGACTAGCAAACAGATCACTCGCAGACACAGCAAGTCTCACGGAGCTAGAGCTAAAGATTGAACAGGTAAGTTTTGGACATTACTTCAAAGAGTACACGTGAACATATATTGGTAAATTGGCTGTTTATGGTATTATTCGTTGAGGATTGTCGTAGCTAAATTATTTGTCAGCTCACCTAAGAAGTATTCGCTTAATTTATCATGGTATTCCTATTTGATTATCCTTTAATGGTTGTGGTTCCAAAAGCTGTAGTAAATCTCCCCAGAAATGTTCATTAATTATCATGGGGATCATGTTTTCAACTCAGCTGACCCAAAACCATTTGCAATTGTTAGGGAAAAAGGTTTCTGTGTGGAGCCTGGAGACAAACTCTTGAATTTCCTGGTCCAGTTCTTCAAAAGGTGATTCGCACTAACCCCCAGGTTAAATTTTCAACCCATGGTCTTGTTTTCAACTTTGCAGAAGCTGATTTAAGATATTTATAATTTTGGGATTAACAATTTTTTTCATTGGAACATCTAAACAGTATTAAATAAGAGCCGTAAATCTTTCCATGCTGAAGAAATCGCTTCTTGAATTTTGGCTTTTAACCTAGGGTTAAAGTTGACCAGCTTTTGAGCAACCCAGTACTAATGGCTTTCATAACATTTCAAATCACTTGTCAACCCGAATGTCGTAGAAATCTTGTTCAAATTTACAATTTATTTAGTAAGAAATAACATCGGGTTAGACTTCTGAATCATAGTTTTCAATATTTGGTCCATCGCGTAGTCAAATATATTATTACTTAGTTACTTAAAGTTTATAATGATAGAAGTTGGATGTCGCAAAGTAAAGTTTGAATTTAGTTGAGAAAGCTGACGTAATCATAGTGCAGTGCCGGGGTTATACAACTTTGCAAACATCAAAGATTACAAGGCTGCTTTGTTTTATAATCATGGCTGCACCATCAAGGCTACTACCTTTTTTTCTAATCGTGATGCTTTGTTAATCTGATGTCTATTGTGTTCGTTTATGTTGCAAAGCCTTTTGTAATCTGTACACTTTCAATGTTATATGTTTAATGACAATAACTGAAACCGTCCAATAACAATAAGGAAAAAGAAAACAAAAACTTGCTCTTATGAGTCAAAGAAAGTCGTGGACTTTCACAACGAGTCGACTTTACTAGCCATGTGCAGCAATGCCGGTTATTAATAGCGACTTTTTAACATCTTTTTTTACTTTATTGGTGTCCTTGGCATCATGATTATAACTCATTAAACAGAACATAGAACGTATTAACTTTTTATCATCTCAGTCTCAATCGAGGAGTCAGAATGGCTGAGTGGTAACGCTCGTGGCTCCTACCTCTGTGGATCCGTAATCGAATCCTGGGATCGTGCGTGGACTGAGATTTGTCGATCTCAATCTGACTCCGAGAGGTTTTCCTCCGGGTACTCCGGTTTTCCTCCCTCAGCAAAATCGACTCCCAGCTGATTCCATCTGGTTGCGATGCTGTGCTCGTAGGTCATGCATGGATCGTGTTCTGGGGTCGAGCGCCTAGCCGGCAGCACAACTCCTTTGGTTTTCAGTGTCTGACTGCGATAATGCAAGCCAGCTGGTTAATAATATTGTTTTTCTCATAATGCTTTCTAAGTTGTTACAATCATCACTTTACCATAATTAACTACATTATAGCAGACTTAGCATCATCGTTAAGTGTCTTTGTCATTATATCTGTTGTTCTTACTGTAATTTTTTTTATTTCTTTTTTAGGATCAAGACTCCGGATTTGACAACGGTGAAAATTGCAAGCTAGAATATATTAATGGGACATTGATATTAAGGCCAAACACGACTCTAATCATCAAGACTTCTCGAAAGAAAAAGGAAGAAACTGCTCTTATGAGTGACCACTGGCTTGACAAAGTAGCGAGAGTAGTTTTTCCATTTTCGTTCGTGCTATACCTTATTGGGTTTATTTTTTACTACGGGGGCTGATTAAGATTTTTGCATTTAGGTGCTCTCAGACGACTTTTTCCTTAATACTTGATATATGTTCATTTTAATAAGAGGAGATGCCAAAACTTTGGGCCTTGGTAGGAACTATAGGCGAATCTATGTTTACGTTTTTGGCCTCATTAGCATACGCACATTTCTTTCTAATTTAGCTACAAAATCAAAACTCCTGAATAATGGAATGGTTCTGCAAAACAAAGTTTCTCTGAAAATATGAGATTGATATGCTAAGTATTCTTTCCGTGATACGGTTTTAAATATTGGAAATTTTACAAAGCATGTATGGCTGATTATTGTTCTTACCACCCAGCTGTTTTGCATTTTTTGATTAGCGATTTCTTCTTTAAAACTACACGTATAGAACCGAAAGTTCGGTTACTCATTTCACTTGACAAGCTTTCTTTTGTATGCTAATGAAGCAGAATGTAAACAATGACTTCAGAAAAGATTCGGCTCGAAGTTGTGGCCGCTTAACTTTTCTTTGGCTTCTTGAGTTCCTAACATATCTTGAGTTTGAGTGCATGCCTTCCTACCATAAAGTTCCGGGCTCAAACCCCGGCTCTGTCGAGAGTTGAACATTTGTGACACTTCTTAACACCAAAGATGACTCGGCTTTCCGTCCTTACGAGGTCGTTAAATTTAATGAGTACCAGTTCAGTTTTGCTGAGGGCTAACCTGCGACGGGTTGGTGTCCCGTCCAGGGAGAATCAATGACTCTCATCCGCTTAACACTACAGCAACCTTAGATGAGTTCCAGCTTTAATAGGCCACTTAAGGTGATGTAACGGGAGGGAATTTTTCGTGCACCTTGTCACGCAACGCCTTTGCAAGACGAGTTACACGAGCCACTGCAAGCCATGTTACACGGCGCATTGACTTCTGCAACTTAAAATTTTTAACTGAAATCATTGCGAAAAGTAGAACTGGATTTTGCTTTCGGCAACGATGGCTGCAACTTGGCTTGCAACGATTTTACCCATTGCAAGGGGTGTTACACGTTACAATGGCTCGTGCAACGCAGTTGCACAAAATATTACTTCGTGTAACATCAACTTTAGGCTCGTAAAAGGATTTAGCTTTGATTTTGACTACTTGTATAATTGATGTTATATTGCAAGATTAAAGGCCCATTTCCACTTCATTCGCAATTCGCAACTCGCATGCGATTTTCGCAAAAAATCAAACATTGCGAACTGGTCAAATCGCAATGCGAACGTTCGCATGCGATTTGCAAACGTTCGCATGCAAATTTCAAACAAAGGATGGCATGCGATTTGTGAATTCCGAATGAAGTGGAAATGGGCCTTAAGTTATACTGTACACAATAAAATAGCGAGTTGAATCTCCCCCCCCCTAACAATAATTTATGAATCCCTACCAAGGTCCAAAGACCACTTTAAAATACCGATAAATAGACTGGCTGACGACTGAAGTTAAGAGTAGCAGTTGTAGTTTCGAAGATTACAGAAGTTATTTTACTGCTATACCTAATGTCTTGATACTACCCACGATGAATTTTTCTTGAGGTCGTTTGAATATTAGAGTGGGTTGTCAAAGTTCGTTTTTATCTTTTTACATGCTGAGAAAACTGCCTGATTTTTTTTTAAAAAGAATGGTTTAGAATAATAAAAACAGTAGACCAGATGTAAAGTATTACGGCAGTGAGTACAAGTTTCTTTCGTAGTTTTATCTGTTTGTCAGTTCCTTGAATAGAGCCTCATCTCTCCAAAACTTGTTAAGCACACTTAATGGTCTTTGATATCACGATAATGGGAAGAAGGATACTTTTCAAACTTAATTTGGTTTTACAGAAAAACGTTTAAAGAACATTTGAGTCTAAATTTTTTAAAGCAACCAGCTACAAAATAAGAAGGAAGGGGTTCTGTCGCTTTCGTAGACATTTTATGTAATTTTGCGTTTATATATTAGTTTTCATTAGACTTATTTAACAAAACAACAATAATTTTTGAATGTCTAAATCTGCGTTTCACTTGATCCAAGTCATAACATGTTGAAGTCCTCTAAGGAATTTAGCAACGCGGGTCAGACATTTTTACCCTCGTCAGTCGTCCATGCTGTTTTTAATAATTTAAAAATTTAATAACATATTAACTCAAGGGGGAGGTGTAATTAATACTACTTCACTCTTTCAGTTTTGAAATATCTGACACATTAGCATGAATACGGTTTCATACATCTCCCGGCTGACAGGTCTTTTTGTATAACAACAGAACTAACCACTAGCTCTTGTCAATTACAAGTCAATCAAGAGGCTGGACCTAACATGCGCTGCACGGCCAGATGCAACTGTTTTCTTGTTAAAGGGTTACTAATGCTTATTTTGCGGGTCACTGGTTTTCTTTGCAAAGAAACCCTCAAACTATTTAGTCAATATTTTCGCTCCTGGTAGAAAATAAGTCAAGTTGATATCTCGTGCTCTAAACTATCCTATTGTCAATAAAAGTTTGATGTGAACAAGTATTTTTTGTCAAACCTCATACTGTCAAAGACCATAGAAGTTTACCATTGAGACTACAATCATGAAAAACGATAAAAAAAAATCAAAATCTTAAAATCGTTTTATGACAACTTGAAAAAATTCGAGGATCGGTTCTACCCCATTGAACGCCCGAGGTTTAACAATTGGACTATGCTTTCGCGTTTACTTTAAACTTAAAAGCTTTAGGTTTATATATACAGCTAGTCAGACCACAGCTTCTGATCGCACAGACAACGTGTTATTGTAATGTTTATTGCTTTTACCTAAGAGATAAATCTGTAAAATGTAGTGTCTTACTACTAAATGAGCTATATGGAATCTGCACATCTAAGAACTGTAATTGCATTTGCGTTGTACTAAAAAATCAATTACTTTGTCTGCTCATTTAGACAAGCACCTTATCCCATCAAAAAGCCCCAGAAAACCGACGCTTTTTTCCGGTTTCTGTAGCTTATGAGAGCCTCTGACAGCAGCCCTCCTCACGATCACGAATGGACACTAATTTCTTGCTGGTTCTCTATCAGCAGAACCTGGTACTCATTTATTCAGTTCATTCGACTGCAGCAAGTCGGGTAAAGTGTCTTGTTCAAGGACACAACATAGTGGTGTGGTCAGGACTCAATCTCATTATACAGTTGAATCGACTGGAACAAGTCGGGTAAAGTGTCTTGTTCAAGTACAAAACACAGTGGTCTAGTCAGGATTCAATCTCATTATACAGTTGAATCGACTGGAACACTCGGGTAAAATGTCTTGTTCAAGTATACAAAACACAGTGGTCTAGTCAGGATTCAATCTCATTATACAGTTGAATCGACTGGATCAAGTCGGGTAAAGTGTCTTAATTAAGTGCTAAAGGACACAAGACCGTACCGTTGCTTGGACGGGGTTCAAACTCTTAATTTGAAGGATACGAGTTGGACACGCATGTAGCTCGTTCTTCCTAGATAGGGGCAAATGTTAATCGCTCGACGGCTCAGATATCGGTATGAAAGTCAATTTTTTCTGAGGGAGGAAAGCCGAAATACCCGGAGACAAACCCTCGAAGTCAGATTGAGATTGACAAATCTTATCCCACCTGCAGATCCCAGCGTTCAATCCCGAGATCACAGAAGTCACAGAGAGGGGAGGGGGGGAGGGTGCAAGCACTATCACTCGGCTATCCCGATTCTCTCACGTCAGCCTTTCTAAAGTTTGGAAACTTTGGAGCTTATCGAAACAGAAAATTAAAACATTAAAACATTAATATATTCTGTTTTTACTTTAGTTCGAAACAGCCTAATACTAGTGTCAACTCAACAGTATAGAGCAATGTTAACCTGACGCCATATTGGCTATATGCTTGGTGGTCCTTTAACAAAAGACTTCTAGATTACTTTGTTTGGGACTAAAACCTGGCTGCTCCGTCTCTTGGGAATGTGTAAAACAACACTACAGGATAAATATTTTCTTAGTTTCTTCCCTCATTGATATACGTGTCCTAGTTTCTATAGTCGAAGTACAAAAACAGTTATTTATACTGGTGAGGCAGAATGACAGCAATACATTAGCATGATTCGGAGTAGGTACCCCCTTCTATTTGGTATGTGCTTGCATGTAAACGGCGGCGTGGTTAGAACAGTGATAGGATATCCTCCTTCCAACCACAATGTCCCGGGTTCTATCCCTTTCCACCAAAGTTGACTCAACTTTCCATCCTTCCGATGTCGGAATATTGATAACCCGCTTCTGCTGGGGACGGATTAGTGTCCGGTCCAGGGGGATTCATTGGCTCTCATCCGTTTAACACTACAGAAACCGGAGATAAGCACCGGCTCCAAAGCGCCACTTAGGCTAGTAAAAGATTTAGCATTTTTTAGCTTGCATGTAAACGCCTGATCAACGCCTGATCTTACTGGAAGAACTACCTTGTCATACTAGGGACTTTAAGCAACGAGAACGGCAACGCCGAAGACAAAGGCTCTGAAAAACTATATTTCTGATTTGCTCTTTACTTCTTTTTGCGCTTCGCTAGGGTTTTGTTTTCTCCACCTTAAGATTTGTGAAAAGTAATCGACTATAAGTTCCTACCTGAAGCTAAACAAACACTGAGAATATTTGTGTTATCACGTCCTTGTAGTCCACAGAACTCTAAAAAGGTCTTTTCACGTACTGTTTCTAGCAAAAACTATACGTGCAGGTGCTCAGCACGATGAATTCCAACGTGCAGTTATTGTATTTACTATAGTTCTTTCACGTCGTCGTCAGCGTCGCCGACCTCGTTGCTTAAACTCCCTAATGAGTCTTTGGAGACGAGATATCCCCTGAGATAGTTCTTGTGTAATCCGAGAGGCACCCTCCCTCCGCGTTACCAAGCTTTGATTTGCTACAGCGGTATACGATGCAAGAGATTTTTTGACTTATATTCATACTGCAAAAATTACTTTATGATAGCGAAAATTTGTTCAATATGAAGCATGTGTCCCATAACATAAAAGGGGGTTTTGTCCACAGTACAATTTTTTACAAAAAGTACTTGTTGGCGGTTAGCTTCTTTATCTGGGAACAGTCACAGTTTGAGATTTGCATAATTGGCCTTTTTTTTCCATTCCCGGCCCAGATATGAGTTTCATGGCAACTGCGCTAACAACAGAAAGCTTCTAATAGCCCACGAATGCCACATATCATCCACAAGGCATGAAGAAGCTGTTTAAGGCTTGAAACTTGCGTTGTTGATTTTTTCTTTTCCTTCTCCTGACATCGTTTAATGGCAACTGCACAAATCGTGTCTAATAGCCCAAAAATACCAGACTGAAAATCCGTAAGATATAAAGACACCAATCAAGTCATACTAGTCAACATTGTCTTATATTTGGATGGGATTTTTGTTTCTAAGGCTATCGTAATACATCCAATAGCTAACGAGAAACACGGTGTAGCACGAAGGAAAAACAAATCGAGCAGTAAAATCGATCCAGTGACAACTTTTCTTAGATTCCTTGGCTTGGGGCTTCTTTCGAGTTGCATCGTGGTTACCTTTATTTTTGTTTGGTCCCTGGTCTGTCATCCTCACTACAACTTCAGACTTTCCGTCCTGTTACGTTAGCAAAAAATATCATTAATCCATCTTTGTTTTTACTTGTAAAAGAAGCATCATCTAGCAAAAACATGAGAAACTTAAAATGGAGTTGAGGGTAGCAAGATTTTAAAGGTGTAAAGACATCTAAAAATATTATATTTCTGACCATGTATCAGAATGTAAAACCCAAAATCCAGCAAAATTTTATTGTTTGAATCCGGAGCAAGAATTTATTAGAAGTATGGAATTGCCAAAAGTTACAGAATTTGGAAACCAGACTTTAGACTCAACGGGCAATGTCCAAAATATCCAAACATTGGTGAATTCCTAAATCCAGATTTGGCATGGGAAGGGTATGGGGGAGGGGATCTGGAATCCTAAATCGTTGTGGCTTCTGTCCAAAGAAAAGATCATTAACCCAAAGATTTTCTAAACTATTTGTTCAATTAAATTGAAATTTAGCACGAACAATATTTATGATCTAAGCTTTAATTTGGTTACCCAACATTTGATTGGTTTCTATGGAAACAAAGCGGCTGCTTCTAGTTGCCATTTTTGCCGCCATCTTGGATTGCTGAACTTTCAAAGTCGTTCCAATTTTTTACAAAACAATTGAAAATTAATTAATTATGTATGCACTGTTTGAGAAGGAGCCAGAATACATCTGAAATTGTGTGCGTTAAATAATTTTAATGCCACACAATTTCTCGGCCCAAAGTAAATTGCGGTGTTTATAGTATTGGAAAACTGAATATAAAATAAAGAATTGAAATATTCAAAGATGGAAAGAAAAACAAAAGGAATACAAAATGAAGTGATACGGTTACAAGAATTTGCTAAAACACCATTCATGTTTGGGTCTAAAAGATTAAGATAGCAGCTTATTTCAGGTCATAAGGAATAGTTTTGATTATTTCAAATCAAAAATATTTCTACCATCATTGCAACTTTCTCCTCCACTTGGTCTTTTTCTTTCATCATAGAAGGGAAAACTGCAATTAGAGTTTGGTGGAAGTTTGGATTCGTGTTCAGCACCAATATGTACTCCGCCATTGCCGCAAAAATGAAGCCAAACGAAGTTAGAAGGAAATAATCGATCGCCTTCATATAGCTGACCTGAAAATAAATAGAGAGAGTTTGTATAGGCAATTTTCGATTCCACGTTTGTACTATGTAGTCCTCAAAAGCTTTAACAAGCCAATGAATAGTGATCTTATTGTGTATGACAATGATGTTAAATGATAATGATGATAGTGATGATGATGTTAATGATTGTAATGATTATAATGATGATTTTGAGGATGATGATGATGATGATGATGATAACAGTATATGGTGGTGATAGCGATAGTAACAATTATGAGGATGATGTAGTGATGCTCATGATAAAAGGTTATATAATGGCTATTCTTCTGGTAGGACTTAACCTTAAATATACAAGAGGGGTAATTGAACCCAGTCTTTGCTTACAGATTGCAATTTTTTTCACAAAAATTATAAACACACTGTCATATTTCATTTTATTTGCAGACTTTTGTGGTTTTATTACATAAATGGTCTTTTTAACTATTTTCAATAATATCTATCGATATTTATTGAAATTAAAAAATTGAAAATTCAATATG
>JAOEJH020036904.1:0-10690 GCA_025448215.2 Palythoa grandis
CACCCCCCCTAATAAAAAACGTACCTTCCCTTATGTATAATAGAATAAGCTCTTGAGATCAAAAACAGAAAAATTAGGATTCATGTTATATGTTATTATTATAATCCAGGGAAACACAAACTGATGAGAGTGACATGGAAGAAATTGGCACTGAAAATTGTGAAGCTACTCCTAATCCAGCAATGCTGGAAGAATTGGAAGCTTTGGGATTGGTGGTTTTTCAGAAATCACAAGAGTTGCAAAAAAGTAAACAAGAAACAGCTTCTGTTCTGAAAGAAGTGAAAGCAGTCAAGGCACAGGCCCAAAGAAATCTTGAGAATGCTAAGAGGGCTGCTGCTGAACACCTTGCAATATACAAGTTTGGTTTACAAAGGTTTTCTGATAATGATGCAATCAGATAATACACAGGATTTATCTCATATGAACAGATCAAGTTTTTTTACGATATTATAAAACCAACCGTAGAGAGAATGACTTCCTGCTATGCTTCACAGGAGAAAGTCGCCCGAAGGCATGAAATATGCAAGTTATAGATGAACTGTTTATGTTCTTGGTACACCTTAGACTAGGTTTATTTGAGCAAGACCTTGCTCACAGATTTCAAATTCATATATCCACTGTTAGCAGAAAGATCGCTGCATGGAGCATTTATTTGTGTTTTATGTTGGGAAGTCCAGTAATTTGGCCCTCAAGGGAGGTGGCTAATACTAACATGCCTGAGTGTTTCTGCACCCTTTACCAAAAACTCGAGTGATTATAGATTGCACAGAAAATTTTTGTGCTAACCCCCAGCTCACTTTTACTAAAATCTCAGTTATATTTTTCTTATAAAGGAAATACTACCCTTCAAGGTTTGGTTGGGATCATTCCCCATGGAGCAGTTTCCTTTGTTTCTGGGCTATATACAGGAGCTTTATCAGATAAAGAAATCACTAGGTGTTGTGGGATCTTGGATTTGATTGAGGAGGGAGATTCAGTTATGGCAGATAAAGGTTTTGATGTAGAGGATCTGTTATCAGGCAAGAAAGCAACACTCAACGTTCCCCCTTTCTTACAGAGTCAAGCTCAATTTGTATCAAGGGATGTACAAAAACAAAAGCAAAACAAGTGTTCGTATTCATGTTGAAAGTGCCATTCGTAGAATAAAGGAATACCACTTTTTTGATTTTGACGTGCCACTAAATGCATTGGGATCAGTTAATCAAATGTACACAGTAGCATGTCTTCTCATGAATTTCCAAGGTCCTCTGATTGCTAACTCAAGTGGGAATCAAGAGTAACAAGCCTAGCTGGTTATAAATTACAGTAGTCCCATGAAATAGTACTATTAAACGTAACAAGAACTAACTACTTGAAAGTCCATTATTTTAAACTGTAAATTTGTCAGTTTTTTGTTAGCTATAGTTATACTGTATTAAATTTGTATAATCATGGTTTTACTGTGAATCTATAATGAGATTCACAAAACAATGTTCAAATCTTCTCCCTTTGTTTTTAATGTTGTATCATAAACAATAACAATTAATAAGTTTAGAAATGTAACCATATTTACAATATTTGCAGTCAATAAAAAGTTATTTTAGCAAAATATCAAAGACTAAAAATGTTCAAAAAATGTTGAAAATAAAAACTGTCCACCTTGGTTTTTGCTTGTTGAAAAAAATCTGTCAAAAAGATTCCTGTCACAGACAAAAAGAGTGTTATTTACGTAGCTAAAAAATCACACCACTCAAGGCCAGTCGAAGCTAGCTGGCACTGTACTTGATATAATGTATGTCAGTGTTCTTCAACATATATTTATTTGTAACCATATTATTGGAAAGATATCTGACATTAGCAAAGTCACTCTCCCCCTCCTTCACAACTTCGACTTCCAACAATCCAAAAGCATTGTAGCCATTCTGGGCTGCTTGGAGGTCATATACCAACTGATCAGGACTTCAGCCCAGCCATGGGCATTTGGGGTGAATGATTAATCCTGATGAGAAGAGATTAACAGAACCATTCTTTTCACAGTTAGCATAGATCATTGCAGCTCTTGGTTCTAGTTCGATACCCCTCCTCATATCTGCAGTCACAACACGACGGGATAGATTGAGCTGCTTCAAAAGGTTTTCAAAGGCTCTCACTCGTTTTGCAACAATCTCAAACTTACTAGCTGTGATTTGTTTACTTCGTAGCATATGCCATAAGTTATTTGCACTTTGAGTGTTTGTTCTTTCTTGGATTTCAAGTGACACCTCTTGAGTAACACTTAATGCATCTAAGGAAGCTTGCTGTTGTTGTGTAAGGCAAGTTGAAAAATTGTTCTCAAATCTAGTTTCAGCAGAATACAAAGGTAGTCTGGGGAAGTTAGTGCAGCTAAAATCATTGATAACATAATCTTTAGAGAAGTTTTGTTGATAAGAAAGAACAGAGCCCTTATGAACGTTTCCAAATTTGCACTGCACGAATGGAATACTTGCAAGCTTCTCTGCACTTGGAAGGATACTTGCTATTAGTGGTTTAGTCTCAAAGTTGTCAAAGTTTTCTTTTGTTATTGTAGTATAAATCCTGAAGGAGAGTACAGGGTGCTCTTTATAAATTTGCAATAACTAGCCCCAACTTTTGGCTTTTTCACTAACTCATCAGCAGTCCTTGCTCAATTACATGTTCCTTCTGCCTTGTGATGTCAAATATGCCAGCTGTATATGGATAACATCTTGAGTGTCAGTATTGTACCGGCTACTGCGTGGACACTTTGATCGATTAGTTGTGTGTATGCAAATGAGGTTCAAAAAAGTCGATATTTGACCTTGGGATCAAAAACCGATAAAATCGAGAGTGGGATGAAATAAACGCCTCCCCCTTATTAAATATTCAAAGGGTCCCCTTCGACGAAATAAACGCCTCCCCTCATTAAATATTCAAATGAATCAATCGATGCCCCTGCCATTCTAGAGTAGTCCGCTGACCGGGAAATGGGGTTGCCAAAGATTGCGGGCTCATAAATGGATAGGAAAAACCGCTGACCAAAAAACGCGGGCTCATAAATTTATAGGAAAACCGCTGACCAAAAAAAATCGCGGGCTCCTAATCTGATAGTGAGACCGCTGACCAAAAAATCGCGGGCTCATACATGGATAGGAAAAAACGCTGACCAAAAAATCGCGGGCTCATACATGGATAGAGGGTATAAGAAGTGAACAGAATTTACTAAAGCTGACCTCTACATTGAGGTATTCTGTTAAAAACAGCGCGTAAACGTCACGTAGTGGAAGCATCAAATGTCTCTTCTGGAGCTTGATCTTCTTACCATCCTGTCGCACAGTCACATAATCACGAATACCAGGTGCTTGCTGGGAGACAGAGTCCCTCAGATAAAAGGCCTCAATCTGCTTCACTAACTCGGCTGGCAGCTTCCTGTTGCTAGTCACTGATCCTTCACTGATGCATGGATCATTCTGGTTAATGCCTACTGTACTTGCAAGTTGATGAACAACAGCTATGATTTTCCTTGGACTCTTGTGCAAGGGTCTTCTCACTTTCTGAACAGCTTTACGTAAACCTTGTGGGGTTTTGTAAGGTTGCTCTGTAGAATTACTAGTTGCGGTACACGTAGTTTGGTTACTTAACCAGTATTTCCACTCTCTTTTCCTTTTACGGTACTGACTGATTCTTTCTCTGCATTTCTCTCTCTGGAGCTTGTTCTTCACTAGAAACTTTTTTTGCCTGCTTGTTGCTTTCTTTCTCTTTCTTTTTTCTTATATTCTTTGTATTTCTCAGAATCTTCTCTCGGTCTTTACCTGAAAGCTTTTGATCTTTCAGTTGAGGTTTTAGGCATTATTAATGCAATAACAAAATGTACTGCTTAGATGTGAAAGTTGACAACAATAAGTTGAAGTGCTATTTCATCATTGACTTGACTGGCAGTATGGAGCATGCTCCAACTGCACTACAGCTGACCAAAAAAGGATGTGAAACAGGAACAATTTTACATTCTTAGTTTCTAAGCTATTACTCCAAACCATATGAAACAACAATTTATTTCTTTGCCTAAACAATTAAAATTGATTGATGCCAATTATTGTCAGACTTTATGTCAAGAATAACGTTTTATTTTTGCAATTTAAGGCCGATTTTACTACCTGACTAATTTTTTTTGCATTCATTTTTCAAAACACTATAAAACGATGTTCTATTTTGATGGTAATAAGCAGTACTGTATAACTGACTGATAATGAATTATCTTCATTTGATTACACTTCTACAAATCCACATATCCTTGAAGAACAACATCTGACAATTAATTCATCGAGCTTTCACATATTGTAACGTCTGCAATGGGGAATGTAACGTCTGCATCGCAATGTTTTGTCAACTTGATATCAAAGAGGAGGGTGAATCAAAATTATTTAATATAAAAGTTTAACTATAAATATCAATTGATATTTTAAGCAGAAAAAGACTTCTTTTAACACTGCTATTTCACACGAAAAGGCGATCAAACATTGTTGTCAAAAGCACCTGGTTTAAACTGTGTAATGTCTGCAACACAAATATTTTGTTAAATAACAGAAAAATGAAATTGTTAGCACTGAGTCGTATAATTGTGTATGTTAGGAGTTCTTATGTACATTAACTACAAACAAAAATTATTTCGAAAATGATACTTTAACAATCATGCTGTATTGCTAAATATTTTTAATTTTTCTCTGAATTGTAACCTCCACAGCGAAGAAGTGCCCTATATACATGCAAAAGTATAATTAAAACTATGAGCTTTTAGTACGTCAGTAGCAGTATTTTCTTGATCACTGGAATTAAATATAACTCGTTTTGAAAGAATAGCATTTATCATTCATTCAGTTAAGTGCAGCTGTTTTAAAACATTTTGGTGAACTGTTTCATATTTCTTTTCCAATTGCTGCATAATTTTCTTTGAACTTTACATAATGATAATTAACAGTGAGAGTCGAGATATAAATTATTATTGACACTATTAATAAATCTACTTGATCTTTGTTTTAACCTTCCTTACGAATAGTGCTTTTTACTTGGTGGTTATTAGTTGCTGCTGGAATTTTAGTTTCTGCAATGTTGGTAATTCGCCATGGCTAATCAGATGAATTTATTGCAGAATTGATAGAATCAGTGCGAAGTGTTGAAAAATAAAATTTGTTTATTACAAGAACAGATCATTTTCAAAATATACTCCACTGCTCACCAACAAAGCCAGCAAGTTCAGGTTCTTCTGAGGATTGGAGCATCATTGAGAAAAGTTCTATTAGATAATAAATATTAATAACATCATAACTACTAAGGTTTTGATATCAAAATAGAGTATGATACTGAGTGGCATCCAAATGATAAAATCGATATCATCATTCCCACCAGGGGGATTTTTTTATCAACACGTGTGGTGATTTCATGTGTGGTGATTTTATGTTTCAATCAGTCATCTCTAAATGTTTTTGCACGCTTTTGCATAAGATGAGACTTGCGCTTTGCTTTTTAGTTTTTTATAGTACTTCTATTCATGTTAAAAGTTTTATCTTATACTTTTATCTTTGACCAGAATTCGTAAGAATAAATTGTAAGAAATGCGGCATCAATGCCACACTGTGATGTGCTGCTGAGTGCTTCGGCCAACAAACTCCCATGAGAGCAATTAAACTTAAAGTGTCAAACAAGCATGTCAACACTGTGAAGCATGCTTTCTAAACAAAATGTTATGGAGATCAATAATTGCAATGAACATTTTTTGTTATTATCGAATCCGAACAGAAGACAGGAATCACCATTGTTAAAGGAAAAACTTGCCAAATCGGGCAAGGTCTGTAATTTTTGATTTTGGTCATTGAGATTACTGTTCTTTGAAGCCTTCATGCGAGCAAAATTGTTGTGTGCGTGTGCTGATAAACGCTGTAAGTGAGAAAAAGTATGTATTCAGCATTCACAGAAATACTCAAAACTTTCTAAGTTTGAGCACTGGCCCGCTTAAACAAGAGAATTGAGGTATTTTCACTGGTCACATTTTACGCAAAAAATCGCCTAACCGTAAATTTGCCGAGAGGCACTGTACAACGACAAGAACTGATCTTTTTGCTATCGCCAATGATATAATGCCTTGAAAATATAAACAAACTTCGTTTTTAAATGTTATTTGGAAGGGAGTGAAATAATATAAGCTGTTGCTCTGGTTTTCCGTGTAGACAACCTTGTTTGTCACTGTTGACAATATACCACAGCAGACCGCAAGTTGGCAAATATGGCAAACACTGCTCTCAAAAATCAGCTGCTCAGTTTTGTAAATTTCAAGCAACAGCGACTCCTGTAATATTGACTATATTAATTTGGTACGATTTTCATAATCTTTATAAAAACAAATTGACTGGACTGTTTCAATATTCATGGTTTAAACTTTCATTCATGTTTACATGAAATTTGCATGTCGGTGACGACCAACTGACAACAGACCCACTGAAATCAAACTATTCGATTAACTCGCAAATCGCTACTGTAATTTTGGATAAAGGATGAGAGCTTATGATAGCGAAACTATCAAGATCAGTTATTTCTAATGATGGCTTTTGTTTGAAATTGTTTTTAACTTCAACAAAATACCTATCAAAATCAGCATTGATCGAAACTTTGTCATAGCTTCAACTCCGAAGTTTCTCATATGTACTTAACATGTTGCTGCTCTAGAAAAAATACAATTGGCTTTCGGTGCAACGCAGCGTTTCATTCGGAATTAACTTATACCCATGGGTGACCTGAGGGTAATCTTTGCTGGTCAGTGATTTTGTGCTACCTCATTATCGAAAATTGACCCTCGGGTCGCACAAGACCCGCGACACGATACCCGAGGGCCTTGGTATGTTACCTTTGCACGGTACTGTACAACTTGGTGTGGTAGGAGAAGAATTATCGCTATCAGTATTCTTTGATAATACATCCGAAAATTACCGTTCAGTTACTTCACTAGAGTTGGCCTTCTCCTCCTGAGATGCCCACGATGCAGTTTTGTCGGAATCATCATCCGTGGTCATAGGTACTTTGTTCCCTTTGTTCGCCATCTTCGACCGAACTGTTGATCGCAATTTCGTCGTCATTGTTTTTATGATCATTTTCCTGTATTTCAATGTTTTCCTCATTAAGAGTGGGATCTTCAACTGAAATTTCATTTTCAAAATCTCTTTCAACTTTGAGTTGGGCCCAATTATATCAACAGGCCACTGCCAAACTGTTGCGGTCCTTACAAAGAACACATATGGGTGGATTCAAACAATCCTCCTGCTCATGACCTACCTCATACCTCATTGCAACTATGACAACGTTAAGTGTCACAGGCAAAGTCCATATGGTCAGTGCTGTGGCACGCTTGCAACACTTTTTACTGGTGTTGTGCACTACGGCCACGGATATACTTCCAAAATGAAGAGATGGCGACAAGTTTGCCCAAGAAAACAACTGAACTCTAGTAAATCTAGTACTGGTTTCGACCCCTTTGAAGGGCCCTTCCTGGTTCGTTTGTTGCCATATTGAATGAACGTTCCCATAATCCTGTAAAATATTTTCTAATAAGGCGTCAGGTAACTTACATGGGGCACCATACAAACGGACAAAAATGAAGGGTTTCTTAACATCACTGACAAGCATGTTGGCGGCCGTAAAATGGTTCACCAAGTGTAAACATTTCTGCTTCTTAATATATGAGTGAAACATGAAAGTATAGGTGCCTGCAGACATACGTTGAATGAATTTCAAATCTCTCTGTGGATCGAATCTGCAATCTTGAAATATTTTAGCTATAGTGACATCACTTGAGTCTCCCAAAGAAAATCTAACAGAGCACTTACGGTCAGGAATTTGTTCTGCCCCAAATCGGTAGCCACCCTTATTCTGCTGTTTCATTTTTTGACGGGTAAAAGGAGTCAGGGCATGCCCCTGACCGGTTTATTGACACTTTTTTTTCCAATTACATTTCTAAAAATAATTTTGGTTACATTAGGTTCTAGAAAACAATGTTCTGTAGAAGCACTTGGGCTCATCATTACACTTTGCTATTAACAATTATACACATGCGTCTAGGCTTATTCTTAGATTAATTATAACTATCTACAATTATTTATGCACCTTAGATCCATTATTATAACTATCTTCTTATTTTCGGTACTAAGAGTGTTAAAGTAAAGCAGCAAACTCGCCCCAGATGGCAGTAGTCAATTTGCCGAAACGGTACCTATCAGCATCAATACGGGCATATGTATCTGAGTGTATTCTAGTGATAAGTTCATTTGCAGATTTGTGATCATTCTCATAGGTAGATAAAATACGATGAATCCAGATATAGTAATTGACCGTTTTGTCAAACCAGGAGCTGATGTTATATTTACAGGTAGGGAAGGGCAAGAAAAATAACACTTGGTGTAAATCAAAGACTCTTTTCCAATATTGATTTAGTATGTTGCATGCATGCCCAAAACCAAACTTACGACTTCTAGGGCAGAAAAGAAAAAGGTGTTCTAAAGTTTGGTTAACCCCACAGAAATGAAACGAAGATGTTCTGATGATCCGCCAATTGTAAAGTTTGACAGCCATTTTAACTGCACGATGCATAATCAATCCAATTTGTTTTTGCAGTGTTCACAGAAGTGATCAAAAATAAATGGCCAGACTCTGTGAAGATCGACCGTAGGAAAGAGTTGTTTCCATCGACACACCAGGCGAGGTTATGGGATTGTTGGATTTAATTGACGAATAAATAAATTTAACGGTCAACTTTGCCAAGTCATTCTCCCCAATTAAGTTGTAAATATTCTTTATGAGTGTAAGAGATTGGCATTAAAAGGACTAGGAACTAAAGAAGTTGGATGAGTGTTGCCTTGAAAAAAGGGGAGCGGTATAGGGTTCCTAAGTTGTTGACCAAGAAAGTGCTGCAGCATAAACTTCTAGTCAAAACAAGAATTACTGCTAAACTCGACTAAATAAGAAAGATGCAATGCGGTGATTTTGACATTAAGGTCGGATAGGCCAAGTCCACCCTGATTAAGGGGAAGGGAGCACACCTCTTGGTTAACAAAATGTGCTTTTCCATGCCAGACAAAGTTAATTAGAATTTTTCTAATTTGGGAGACTATAGAACTTGGAGGCATAAAATTTTTTGCGATATACCAAAATTTAGAAAGACCAAGAGTATTAGCGATTGTTACACACCCCTTGACAGTTACGTCGCAGTGAAGCCATAAATCAGTTTTTTTTTAAAGCAAGCACACGCTTATCCCAATTAGCACTATTTGAGTTATCTCCAAAGAAGGCCCCCAGAATCTTCATTTTATTGACCCATTTCAAGCCAAAAGGTTTGTCAGTGTGATTAACAGTAGTGCCACGCCTCATAGCCTCAGTTTTAGAAACGTTTAATCTAGCGCCAGTACCGAAGACCATATTGGTCAGTTAAGTCGAGCAATTTCTGTAACGAGTATGTGTCATGACAATACAAGTCATGTCGTCAGCGTACTGTGTCAATTGAAAGAGTGGGCTACCCGGAATGAGGAAGCCTTCGATGCGGTCACAAAGTTAAAGAAAGTCCTAGTGGGATGTACTTCTTCTTCTATCATTTTGCCCGGCTATAGGCTTTGACTCAGTGAGCCTCAGTTTTTTCCAACTCCTGGAGTTTTTTCAAACAAGATTTTAGCGTGTGACTTCGCCCAATCAAAGCCAAGCAGGGCTTTTCTTCGCAGATTTAGATATTCTTTAGTAAGCTTAGTTTCATTGGCAATTAGGTTTTTTTGTGTAGTATAAGAATATTGTTTAGATAGACGTTTGATGTCCATTTTTAGAATGTCCCACCAAAGATAAATATTGTCATACCAGTCAATGCAATTGTTCCATATAGAAAAGAGATTATTCATTTGTTCACAGAAAACAGGCTCCCTAAGGAGTGTATTGTCAAGTTTCCGATGGTTTTTGTTTTTAAAAGAAAAGAGAGCGAATTTTAGAGTAACACAATCATGATCACTAAGGGGACACACCAAATATTTACAGCTCCTTGTGAGTTTGACGAGGGATTTAGAAATTAGAAATCTATCAAGGCGACAAGCTATAGAAAGATCAGCATTATGCCGAAAGTGAAAGTACAGGGGGCAGTTCCATGAATGGCCTATTTCGATAATTCTGTCGCCATCATTAGTGCACATGGCCGAATTTTCACAGCAGAAGCTCGGGGAGAGAATCCAATAACTTGCAGGGCACCCCATACAGGCGCATAAAAGTAAATGGTTTTCTTAAATCATTGATGTGCATGTTCGCCATGGCGAACCTGTCAACAAGGTCCAAACATTTTTCTTTCTTGACGTGGGAACGAAAGACAAAAACATAAGCGGCAGCCGACACGCTTTGAATACACCGAAAATCCTTGGCTGGGTCAAAACCACATTCTTGGAAGACCTTTGCAACATCAACCTCTGTGAGGTTTCCAAGCACAATGCGCACAGAACATTTTCTGTCAGGAACTTGTTACTTCCACCATCATCTTTTTCCCTGGCACTCATTTTTGAAGCCCTGTTGTCCCTCGTCAGCTTTTTTTTTTGTATTTTCTTAGCTAGAGTGGACTTCAATGGTGCAATGAAGGAGCACGAGACAGAGGCATACAACAGAAAGGACCGGCCTAAAAGGCCAGTCCCCACCTTAGCCCGGGTAGAAATAT
>JAOEJH020037006.1:0-10686 GCA_025448215.2 Palythoa grandis
TTTATTATCGACTCTATCTTTCAAAGATCCAACCTTAGCAGGCAAATTGTTGTGTGGTTTTAATTAAAAACAGTAAAGTTCAATTTTGAACTTACTTAAAACAGTACAATTCAAATTTTGACGGTGACGACGATGGCGATGGTGACGCTGAACGTGATCAAATCTAGTTTTTATTGCTTATATTTTGTATTCTGAATAACTTAGAATATATTGCCTTTTTATTGGAACTAATGTAAAAGCTCACAACAAAATAATATACATATAATGATATATTCACTACTAGTTATTAAAACCCGTCATGTGGCGAATGTCAGAAAGTCTCGCCTTTTGTAGAGTGTGATAGATGGAAAGTCCACGCTGAGTAGCCTGTTTCACACATTTCTCTCCAAATTAGTTCCAAGATTGACATATGGATGCCATGAAATGTTTCCTTTTCATATTTCTCTGAAATTCAAACACAACAAGGAATAAATATGATAAGGACTTTTTACTGTCTTGTTATTAGAAGGACAAAAATGAACAAAAGAAAATGTACGATAAAAAAGAAAATGTGTTCTAACAACAAACTTTCAAAAACGTGTCTGTGTTTAAAATATGTTTCAAAACACTTGGCGACTCGCTTGGTCGATATACATATAAGTATAAATATAAGTGAAACTCGAGAAGTCTAAACCACGTGAGTAAATGAGTTCATTTGTCATTTTGGACGCGGTACCAAAGCTATCGATTCAAAGGTTTTTAAATTAGCAGCGCTTTTTGCTCTGCACATCAGCTCCGAATCCGTTAAGACTGGTCTCTTCGCACATACACTTGCACTTACTCATTAGGCTAAAATGGGTAATTTAGATGAACAAAATGGCAAGGTTAGATTCCAGAAACGAGGCCAGGATGGAGATGTAGAAATTGGATCAGGGACTGCCGTAACGAAATCCGATCTTGAAACGGATGAGGTGAAAATAGAAGATGACCGAGGTGGATGGGGTAACAAAATCGAGTTTGTACTTGCAATCATAGGTTACGCTGTTGGTTTGGGAAATGTTTGGCGATTTCCTTATCTTTGTCAGAAAAACGGAGGCGGTGAGTAGCTGTGGTTTTAGCTGTAAATACAGCACTTGACATTTGTTCTAAAGGGGGTAAAGTCTTCCATACGCATGCGGCCTCGATACGAAATTTGCCCCCAAATACTAACGTTTTCTAATTCCTCGCTTATAACAATAATGGTTTTTTTTGTGATTTTTTTCTTATGTATAGCAACATCTCGGCTAAGAAAATTCTGTTTACCAAACTGCAAGTCAAATCGTTTACTCGAGTGTCGAATCACGTACTCATCCAGTGCGGGCTGTCTGTGTTCAGAGGTATCTGGTACGAAATAGGGGTGGTACGACTATCACCATTCTATTCTTAATGCTTGGAGCCCGGCCAAATCTAATTGAAGCTTGAAATCTCATCATGTACTTCTTAAACACCAAGATATGTTTAAAAAAACGCTGGTAGGCCAAATTTGAAAATGGATGCCTCAATCGCCTCGTCCGTATTTTGTTGTTTTCCCACCGTCTGATTTAAACCAGTTTAGTTTGTAAGTTGGCTGCTGTGAAAATCTAATCAGATGCTTCGTTGTAAGTTTTTGTGTTGCAATTATTTAATAGTTGATTGCGGAGCAGTGATATTAAAACCAAGTTTATTTTGAGCCTTAAAGAAAGCAATAAATGTGGTGACCTCTCGGAACAAAGGGTGTTTGTTTAAGGTTTAGCGAGCCACTAGCGCGGCTTGTTTGGCTTTTGTTGTTTGGCTTCGGAGTTACTTGAATTATTGCGGAGCTAACTTGAAAGATAATAAGTAGCCTCTTACCTCAATGAGTGTTGGCTAGAAATGACGGCAAAGAATATTTCTTCATGCGTAGCTCATTTCTCTTGACCTTCTATTTGGTCAGATTCGATAACACGATTACATCCTATATAGAAAGAATTTATCGTAGCTATTAATAAATTATGGCAAAGAAACCGCAAGGCGTTTTCGAGCCAGCTTAACATCTGAACATTTATTTTTCAACTCTACCTTAAAAAAGGAAATAATTCTGTTCATCTGTGTTATAGCAGAAAAAAGCAAATACATTTTAAAGCTTTATAATACGCATTACAAGGAATGAGTATACTGAATCTTCAAACGAAGCGCTTCTAAAAACGATTATAAAGTTAATGTTAGCTAGTATAAATATTGCATCTATTTTAGGCCCGACTCAAACTCATTTTAGCCCAAATGAGCTCAGCGAAGGGCCCAAATCAAAATGTATTCATGCCAATTATCATTTTAATGAGCATGGAAAAACTAAAAACTAAAAAAATAACAACATGTTAGTCTGAATTAGTGAATATTTATGCAAGCGTTTACAAGTTCAGTAGATTTTATTTTCCTTTAATGCAATATACCACCACGCGAAGCTGAGCTGGCTAGATATTGAAGCTTAACCCCTTTATCCAATACCAAAAAATACAACAACTATTTACAATTTAATACAAAATATCTACAAAAATATTCTCCCTAGGACCTCGTATAGCAGTGCCAGTCAAAGCGGACTCCTTTAGCTAAGACTGAGAATTTAAAAAACTTAGTATTTAAAAAATCTTGGTTGTTTTCTGTGTTTTCAATCATAATTTGGACTTTGAAAATGGCGCCGTGATTTCTTTCTCCAACGCTGCAAGAAAAGGGAGCGTACAATGTAAGGATTTGTCGACTTTGATTGGCTACTTATATCGTACATTTGTTTGATTCTCACTTCTTATTGGTTTATTGGTTTCTTTAGAACTACATTTTTAGCTCTCCAAATTTTGCATTTATCCCTTAAAATGCGCCGCAATGACCGAATTCTTGGGTTTCACTAAGTCCGACGAGGATAAAGGCAATGGCAGATGGAGGTCAAATAATGAGATTCAAACTAGATTCTAATGAGATTCTTTTGTGTAACTGACCACCACCAATAACCGCCATAACAGGAAGTCACTCGTATCACAGGCGCCGCTTTTCAAGATATTTGCAGGCAGGAGTTCAGACAAGCAAGGCATGTAGGAAGACGATGAAGGACGAAAAACAAACAAAAAAGTATTATGTTAGCAGCCTAACTAGGTGTATTCTTGACAATATTTTAGTGTTTTGACCCCACAACAATGTGCGGATTCGCGATTTTTTTTATCTTGTTAACGTTCAAACTGCTATACAATGTGCTACATAATTACATACTTATTTTGTTGTTGCTGGATGAATATCAAAATATTTTCTTTTATAGGTGCCTTCCTTATTCCATATTTTGCAAGCCTGATTTTGCTTGGAATTCCTCTCTTTTTTCTTGAGCTGAGCATTGGACAGAGTTTACGTCGTGGCTCCCTGGGAGTATGGAATGCCATTTCACCCTACTTGGGTGGGGTAGGGATTGCCTCTGTCATCGTGTCCTTCCTTGTTGGTGTTTACTACAATATGATCATTGCATGGTGTTTCTATTACCTGTTTGCGTCATGGCAGAACCCGCTACCCTATAAAGATTGTCCACCGGATAGTAATGCAACATATGATGAGCATGTAGAGTGCACAAAAGCTGGTGAAACTCAGTACTACTGGTATAGCAAGGCCTTGCGCTCGACTCCATCAATTGAAGAAAGTGGGAGCATGGTGTGGCACCTGCCTCTTTGCTTGCTTTTGGCGTGGCTTGTTGTGTTTCTGTGTATGATGAGAGGGGTTCAGTCAGCTGGAAAGGTAAGAGAGGAATAATCAATGTATTGCAATGTATAGATTTTGCAAATGCTAACAGATTTGAGAACACAGCCAGACTAATGAGTTGTAGTACAGAGAAGTTGAAGAGAACGAACTGGTCATCTCTTATTGATGAACAAAGGCGATGTCTACACGGTACCGCGGTATCACGACTCTTATAATATATAATTACAAATAGATATAAATGTAAACACCACTTAAGACTTTATCTGTATCGTAAAGTTTCGGCTACTTGTTGTCAAAAATGTTTGTATTTCGACTAATGTCAAATCTCATATTAACTTGTTGTTCTAGTATGCCTCCACTATTTGTTCGTATTAGTATAGAAAGACTTAAGTTTGTACGCAAAGTCTTTAATGTTATTATACGTTTGTTCTTAAGGTACCAGCTTTGCGCCATGATTATCAATGAGGAAAAATAACTCCATCCCTACCTTTCTCTTCTTAAGTAGATTTGGCTCCATTTTTTCCAAGGTAATCCAAGATATATATTCCGCTTCATACCTCCATTGAGGCATTGGTACACATATAGCCTCACTCAATACGGCAATGTCTGATAAAGCTACGCATATTATAGGTTTCAGTATTTTGCTTAGTTTATTATGTGATTCCAAAGTTGTTCCTCCATCCCACCTTTAACATTGGATGAGTTTCATTTCATTCGCTTTGTTAACAAAAGGAATAATAGTCAATAATAGCTTGTGTTTGATGTCAACTTATTAATTACACAAACATATAATCATTCTCACTTTGTTTTTCAGGCTGTTTACTTTACAGCTACTTTCCCATACATTGTATTGACAATCTTTTTTTTCCGTGGAATCACTCTTGAAGGTGCTGGCGATGGAATCGCTCACATGTTCAAGCCTCAGGTACATTTGGGAAAATTTCAGTTACGCCGTGAAAATGAATTTTTAATTCGAAAGCTAAATATTCAAATATGTTTGAATTTGAGTGCAGAATATACCTAATCATGTTTTTCTGTGACAATTTGTGCGCATGCGTGTTAGTGGTTACCTGAACCCACTTTTACTGAGCACTAAGGTCACGTGGGTAGCGGACATTACCCCTTGCATTTGCCCTTCAATTAAAGTGAGGCTGAGTATCTTAGAACGCAGCCATGAACAGCTGTTTCGACCTTACTGTAAGCAAAAGAAACAAACAGGTTCTGGCTGCCAGGACTGAAATGTAACCAGTAAAGTTTAAGTTTTAGTGACGCTTGTGCTCTCAGCACGCATGTGCAGAACTTGTGAATTTAATTTTCTCAGCAACATCCCACGAGCGTTGCGCTGACATTTTACCCTTACGTCAAGAAAACGTAATTATGATATCATGGGACGTATAATTTTATGTTAACGTAAAACTTTTACCTATACCATACTACTTTGGAAATTTGGAAAATCTGATCCATATTGAAGAATTAAAGCAGATCCTTACAATTCTGCAAGAACGCTACGCCCTTATTCTGCTATTTAAATGCTGAAGCTTGTCTCATACATCTCAAGAATTATGGCCTTCGCTCTCTTTCCCTTCATGCACGTATAAGCTATAATTAAAAATTATTCTCAGAAGTCGAGGTGAATAGTGGCAGAACTTTAACATTCGCCGAGATGCGAAGCATCGAGGTGAATATTCTAAAAGCCACCATTCACCGAGACTGAAAAGAATAACTGTATTAGTATATACAAACGAAGTGACCTCGACTACAACTTTTTGTTTTCAATTTTAATTTCTCACAAACTACTTTTAATTTATGCACGCGCGAAAAGTTGGGACTCGCTTGCTCGTCATGCTTACGAGCGGACAGGTAAAACTTTCTCAAACATTTATTCATATCAGTTGTACTCACGTCTTGACTTTCTACTCGAAATTCTTGCTGTTGTGCAAACCAATCTATAAATAAGCAAAACATAATTATTGACTTGCCGCCGTGATTTTAAAGAGCAACATTTGTTTGTCTGAAAAATTGTAAACATTGTAGTTTTAGTATGAATTGTTTGAATATTAAAGCGCTTCTTACCTTGAAAAACACGCAGTCCGTATTTTGTTGCTTTCTTGGTATTTTCTGAAATTGCATTTATCTGTATTTGCAAAGTTTCATCGTCCGTGACGGTCGCAAAACGGGAACTTTCCGCCGCCATTTCGACACAAATATTATCCCGAGTGGATATTGTCCAATAGCCCGAGATAGCGAACCAATCAGAATGCGTATATCGCCAAGGTCACTGAATTTGTATATACTAATTATTATTAGTAAGATGCAACTAGTGGGCTATTATAACTGCTGCAATCTGACTGGGTGAACTGCTAGCGAAAAAGGCGGTTTTAAAAGTCAAAACAATGGCGGCTGAGTCGTGTTTTCACGGCAAAATGAATAAAAATCATTTTTAACTTGATCAACTAGTTGGGATTTTACTAAAACAATTATTCCTCTCGCCCTCATGGTCTCCGACCAAGGATTACAGTTCGCAACGTCAGTTTCAAATCTTTTCCACGGTGTTAAACTTTAAAGTTTATTAAACTTTATTTATATTCTTGAGTAACGTTTATAAACTTTCATAAACTTTGCAGCGGGGATATGGAAAACCTATTACTTAGGTCCCGGATGAAGTTTCATATGGAGAATACGAGATGCGAATTTTCCAGTAAAACACTCGCGTCCATACAATAATGTTATTATATTGCTTACAATACAACAAGCACAGCACTTCACAGGGAAACAGCTCAAAATAAAAATCGGTAAATTTTGTTTACTATGATATCAGTAAATAACGAGTTACTAAAAAGTAAATGATGTGAATTGTTTCAGTTTCATAAACTGGGCAACCCACAAGTTTGGATGGAAGCCGCTACCCAGATCTTTTATTCACTTGGTCTTGCATTTGGTGGGCTTATTGCGATGTCCAGTTATAACCCAGTTCACAATAACTGTCGTCGCGATGCAATAATGGTATCTCTCATTAACTGCGGCACATCTGTGTATGCCAGCATAGTAATTTTCTCAATCCTTGGTTTTAAGGTATGCTTTTTTTAATAGTCTCACTTGATATCGAAAACCTTGAGTTTACGAAATTTTAGTTAAGCGATATTCATTTAAATGTTCAATGTTTTGGTTGCCGTATTTATAAAATGAATCCGTCACTGTTGATAAATGAAATTCAACTAAAATATCGCATGGAAATAAATAAGAAATAAATTGTAAAACTAAATAGCTTGTAGGTGGATACGTTTGTTAGGACTTTTAAAAGGCATTTCGTGATTGTTAACCAGAAATAACAGTTAAGGTAACGTTGAAACTAAGTTGTGTTTAAAGTTAAATGTATATCTAATTTAAGTCAGGCAATAGTTGGTAGAATTGAATGGTTATGACACTCAATGGCTTTTTTGTTCATATATGATTTTGTTCTCTCTTTCCCTCTTCTTGTATAACGTTCACCCTGTGCAACTTACAAAAGGTGTAAATGAGCTAACGGCCAATAGTCTAACGAAGTATTACACCTAGAACAAAAGGTCATAACCGAGACCCTGTACCTAGCATGAAACAAAGCAGCATTGTAATCTTTTTGTAGTTTCCTAATTTTCGTAACCAGTCCACTCTACTAACTACACATTCGCTTATCTGTTTTTGGCAATCAACGAAATTCTAATAAAGTTTTTTTTTGCATTTTAGGCAACGCAAAATTACAAAAACTGCCTTTTTTCCCTTTCAAACACAACCGCTTCCCCTACAGTTGCTGTAGGAAATGGGACAAATGGGCAGCAGTGCCAACAACTAGATTGGTGGCTGTCAGAGGTGACTTTATGTTATTTGTTATCATATATGTGACCACGTGAGGTGTATTGGTAGTTAAACATTCGGTTTTTATTAACCATAGTTATTAAGACACTAAAAATATCTGTTAATCCTTCAGGTTGCGTCAGGACCAGGACTTACTTTTATTGCTTTTACGGAAGCTATCGTGCAAATACCAGTATCTCAGTTATGGGCCACTCTGTTCTTCTGTATGTTGCTGACTCTAGGGCTTGGAAGCATGTTTGGCACGTTAGAAGGAGTCATCACATGTATTTATGATCTTAAGCTGGTACCTTGGCGCAAGGAAGTCGTTACTGGTAAGAATTTATGTTTCCAAGGTAAAGGTCTTCCTTCCAACCCTTCCACGATATTTCTTGGATATTCGTTTTAGCTTTTATTGTTTTTACACTATTCTGTCTATTCTTACAGATATTATATACAAAGAGTGTAGGTGTAACAGAAGAATGAGTGTAAAAACAGGATCGGTTGTCAGTTACAACAAGTAAAACTTCAACGTGGAAAAACGTTAAAATTACTATAAATAAATGACTTATCACAGTAGTCAACTGGTACATTGCACTTCTCAAGCATACAGTTTAATTGTTTGAAGTGTTATTGTTATGGTAGAGTTCTCAAAATTTGATCCTCCCAACAAACTTGGAATCAATCCACTTTTACTTCCAAAAGATATGGAGTATTGTGGATGCGTCGACTGCTTGGGTTATTGTTGCGGGATTGGTAGAGCCGCTGGCTGATTCGGCTGATGAACCAATAGAGGAGCAGTGATTGCTCATGATAGATGACATTTGCCGTTGTATATCTACAGGAGAAGAAACATAGCTGTCTAGGGACTTGAGGTGGCGATCGGAGGTCAGCTGTGCAATATCGGATCAATCAATTTTGTTTTTCAGGAGATTCTAGACAGCTGTTTTCCGGCTGCTGTGGTTCACAAATCTGTGTTCCATCATATTCTGGAAGACCAGCAATCATGGACTTGATTAGCACATCGATTTTCTTTTCCCCCATTTTCTGGCTTTTAAGCAGCTTGCCATTTCTTGCTCGTTAGTTGATGGCAAGGCAGAAGGGTGAATCCTTTTTGCACATTTTTTCTGGCCGATTTGCTACGTACTCATCTAATAATATTACCGGACATCTCTCGGCAAGGCCAGCAGCCCACATCTTTGGGTTAATCTCTTCTTTTGTTTGCCAAAAACCTATTCTGTTCTTTAAACCGACCACTGAACACGTTTTCGTTCATTCGTGGTGATAATTTCAATGTCACCAAACTTCAGTCGGAGGCGCTATTGCCGTCCACAAAACCAACAATGTTGGCTGATGTCAGTTCAGAAGTTTGCGTATCTCAAAGCTTCCCTCGGGAGCGCACCTAAAACAACAGACTGTCACATTTTTTCAGTCACTTCATCGGTGAATGCTTCAGCTGTATTTAGCTTGTTTCCCCGTCCTTCTCTCTTTTAAAAGGTTTTCACTTTTGCTGAGAGCGCCCGATTTGACGTCTTGAGCACATCGTCTCCAACTACCGAGAATCCAATTTTATTGTTGAGCAAAGGATGATCAAGACCTTCCTTGCCTCCTCTCCATTCGTTATGACACTGTCTCGATTTCGTGAAAATCACGTGACAGTGATATGGTGAGAGGTTGGCTGCAATCAGTTAAAGGGAAGACAACAAATCATGCATACAGCTACGCTCGTGCGATTTTGTTAGCCTTTAAAAAATAGACTTGTGCTGATTTTTTTCCAAATTGCACTTTTCTCCATTTAATTTCACCATACTAATCAGATACAAGGAATATAATGGTTTCATAATTGTAAGGAATCGAGAGTTGTCCATTTTAAATTTTCAGAGATTGAAAGTCTAAAGGAAAACTTGGGAGTAGTCTGTACTGTCGCCGAGTTTCACAGCTGCATTCTTCCCCTCAAGTTTATACGACTAGTATTTGATAAACCTTAGATGAGAACCATAAGCATTGCAGTACTTGAGATCGTCAACGGCAACTGTTTAAGTTTGTGTCTTGTCTTACTTGATTCTGATTGTAAAGACGCCAAAGTAGGCTGTTTTTAGATAGTTGAAGTAATCAGGATCTGAGCGTTAAGAGCATACTGCTATACTAAGGAATTTTAATATGCTGATAAGATTTTTATATGTTTTCTTGTTTAGGGCTCATTTGTGGTGTCAGTTACCTGATTGGATTGCTCTTCTGCCAGAGATCTGGTGAATACTGGCTGCAAATGTTTGATACGTTCTCTGCCAGCTTACCGCTACTGATAATAGCCCTGTTTGAAGTCATTGGCGTCTCGTATATTTATGGCAGCGACAAGTAAGTTTAAATTAAGCCTCGCGTAAAATGATCGTAAAGGACATTTATTATTGACCATATTCACCCCAAATAACTTATAAAGAACTTTTATTTAATTTTCTTAAAATTGGTAGATTTAGTGTTCTACTAAACATTTTAAAACGAACACAAAGAAGTAAGTGGTTTTTTATACCATTTTCTATTATGTGAAGGAATTATTCTTGTTGTCACAACCTTCTTTTTCTCTGATTACCGGTCAGAGGGTCACGGGTTCGATTCCCGTCAGGAACTCAGACGTTTTCTCTTCTGAAAGAAGCTTGTGACAACAAGAATAATTCTTTTACAGTATTTATCCAAGCTGAAAAACTTACACATTTTCTATTATAGTATACCCTATATTAAAAAGGCAATTTTTATCCCTTTTCCATCAAAAATCATGCATTCGAAACATTAATCTCACAAGTGAGACTTATTCAGTTTTTGAAGAGATGTCATTGGCGTTCCTTTTTGCAGGTTTGATGACGACATTGAATACATGATCTCTATCAGACCAGGACTCTACTGGCGGTTGACATGGCGATATATATCACCAGTGTTAGTGGCTGTCATCATCATTGCTAGCCTTGTCAACATGGGTTTGAATCCTATTGGTTATACCGCTTGGGATGCCATACAGGTAGAGTAGACGACTGTAACAAATCAAAACATGTTTGTCATCAGCAAAACTCCTGTTCCTTTTTTTTAGTAGCACTACTACTACTACTACTACTACTACTACTACTACTACTACTACTACTACTACTACTACTACTACTA
>JAOEJH020037108.1:0-10683 GCA_025448215.2 Palythoa grandis
GTGATTAAACAAATTGGATTCGCGCTTCGCACTCATCCAATTTTGTTAATCACGCGTAATGATAACAGACCGAATTGGACTCCACTCAGTCTTATTACCATTACTTACATATGGTATCAGCTTCAAAAACAAAATCATTGCAGAAGTAATATCGCGCAATAATTTCTCCTGCTGGTTGTGCGGTCGACGGTAGTGTGATAACTAAAGTGAGTTTCCAATGGAAGACACAACGCACATAATTTTGTATTGTTGAACTATATTTCGGCTGGCCAATCCAACGTAAAAATAGTCATGGTAAATGCGTTTATTGCTTCTATTAATCCGACTGAATATAACGAATAAGAAATATTTCTTGCGCGAATTCAAAACTGCGCGAAAAAGTCCTCAACTAGGTGCGCAAAATTAAATCGCGCAAATTTAAAGATGAACGAAAATGAGTACCACGCGAATTTTAATACAAGTTAGGTATTTATCCTGGAGTGATGAAGAGATCTCTTACGAATAGGCGCATTGAACGAGTGACATTCTCAACACGAGAGGATAAAATCATACATCCCAGCTAGCTAAGCAGAGAACCCTTTTGCGAGCCCAAGGGGCCCATTGCAGCCGGTGCTTTCCCCCGGTTTTTATAGTGAGAACTGGATGAGAGTCACTGAATCTTCCCCTCGTGCGTAAATATCGTACAAAGCATTTTCCGTGAAGAAATCTGTGTATATTTTCTGTCTTTGTAAATGAGCTGTGCTTGAGCAGGCGTTTGTTTTTCTCACATACCAGGTAATGGCTTCCGTGTGTAGAGAAGAATTGGTCACAGCTATCGAAGAGTCGTTAAAGGGACCTTTGTCAGCAAGGTGTGCCGACGTTAAGAGCACATCCAATCGACTAATTACCACTCTTTCAGGGTAGGTACTGACGGTTTCGTTTGTTTCCTGTAATTGGGAGATTTACGAAAATGCAGTGAGGGATGTATTTCATAGCCAGTCCATAGTCCATTTCCTCCGGCTGTAACGTTGCCATGGACCTTCTCTGTTAGTTTTATTCCCAAAACTTTTGAATACCTGTACTACATAAAACGACAGTTTTCTAGGCTTGTCTGCTTTAGAAGCATGTTAGTATGAAGCAAATAATACCGGGTTATTTTGTAAGTCTGACGTAAAAGACTTTCAGAGTTGTCGGCAGTTTTGTGTTACAGCTAGCTTCCCATAACCGAGAAAAGCGCTAACTGCGTTTCAAAAGAGACTGGTTCCTAATTAGGGACGCACTGATTTCTTGAGTAAACGTTTAAAAAAGGGGGAGACTTAGTAAGTAGACTTTAGATTGTTCCCTTTGAAAAGTAGCGTTTCGTTCAACAAGCCAATCTGTAATATCACTGCAGAAATTATGGCGTACTTCCCAAAGTCTGCAAAACGGGCATGTGGACTGCCTTCCAGTGGGACTAGACCGCCTTCCAGTGGGACTAGACCGCCTTTCAGAAAAACTAGATACATCCCTGGCTGTTTCCATTGGTTAAATTTTTCTCGATGAGAGGAACTTTCTCGTTTCTCTCTCGTCGCTCTTCATGTCTATTCAGTTTGGCAACATCTAGAGATCAAAACATTGCAGAAAATTGTAAATCAATTTAAGCATTAATATTTTATGAATTTAGCCACTCTAAAGTTACTATTAGATCGAGCGGCAAAGAAATTTAATAAAGTCTTGAATGACTAATTTCCTTATCAATTTAGTAGAATTGTGTGCAATGGTGGATAGCTCCTTCTAAAATAAAATGGATCCGAAACCAGTTGCAGGATTGCACATATTTTAGGTATACTACTGATCAGTTACTGATCTTAGGTATATATACCGAGAATTGTCTCTTTAGTTAGAAAAATCACAAAGGAGAGGGGAGAGGTCTGGCGCTAATATACGTTGTGACTATTTCCAGGTCTCCAGCGGACGACAAAAAGAAAAACAAGATAAAGAAAGGCAAGAATGGAGAGGCAGAGATTAGCAAACCGACAACTGTTGAAGAAATGCAAAACGATCCTGGTGAACCAAAAAAAAAGAAGAAGAAGAAGGAGAAGAGAAAAGAAAAACATAAAGAATAGTGGGCTAAAAGAGGAATTTCTGCGACAGTTATCTGGCCCCATATGAAATAAAATTTAGCAATGACTCGAAACTGGGAGAATGCGCAATTTTTCTCATCTAGACTTTGTACAAAAATTTTACCCACATTTTTCTCCTTTGTGTTCGTGGCATGACTTTTTTGCTGGAACAATAACACTATAAATCCTCTGAACACTGGCAGTACTATTGGTGAGGGCTCATTTGTTCAAAAGTCGATTGGCACTAGCCCATCCTTACAGAAACCGAGTTGTATTATTGGAATTAACAAGTCTTTTACTTGCAAAATGTGAACAGTATTTTATAAGTACCGTAAATCTTTTCTTAGAGAAGAAATTGCTGTTTCAACCTTTTGTTCGGAAGGCAGAGATCAGTTACCACTGCGCCAACCACATCCGTAACTAAAATAATAGTGGGACAGAGCGATATTCTCACGAAAAAGTAGCAATGTGTGTTCCACTATGCACTGGTGGCGACATTCGCTTGCGAATCTTTATCAGAATTAAGTTTGCGCAAGTTGTTAGCTTTTATGGCGTAGCTAAGTGTAAACATTTTCAAATAACGGAATTAAAAGGATCTTGATATATTCGGTTCAGTGTAATTAATTACAAGTGTTTGCATATGGCTAGCCTTCGCGTAATCCGCAAATGATTTTGGTTTGCAGCCAATAATGCTACCGACACAAATCCATGTTTTATTATTCAAATATTTCGTACCTTTGAAGTAATCTTTGGGGGTTGGCTTGCTGTATTTTAATCACCATTCGCTTTAAAAACAACAAGATTAGAATCAAAAAGCCGCCGCATGGCCAAAGCTGTTGGTCGCATAGTTAAAGCTGTTTATTGTATTTTCCTTTCAAAAACTGGCTTGGTACGGCTTAGTGTTTTAAAAATAACATTAAAGTTTTCCAAATTAAGCAAACCCAAACAATCTTGCCAACTTAAGATATTAATCTTTTCGAAATAAAACAGTTCGGGGGTTTATAAAGAGTTTGCGCTATTACTTATTGAAGTTATTTAAAGCTATGTATTGAGTTCTGGTGCTAGGGTGTTAAGAATCTAGTTAATGAATACTTTGAGTCATTTTCACTGTTATCGTAAAAGCATTAAAGACTATCTAGGTTATGCTTGAGAGAACGCCAAGTCAAGTGGAAAATTGAAAATGAATGCCATTCCGCACGAGGAACGCAATGCACAAACGTATTGCTTGTCAAGACCGCGTAGAAGATGAGAAACACAAGATGACAATCCGTTTAAAGGTACGTTAAACATCGGTGTATATTTCCTTCCTCCAAAGTAGCACTTTTACCGTTTCGTTTTATGCAAAATAATTGAATATGCGCGTGTAGTTTTGCCTTGCTCATGTTTTAAAAGATGCCCTTTACCACCATAAGCAGTTCAACAAAATTATAAACTTATATTTACTGTTAAATAACACTAGGACGTTTCTCAAGTCGATTTCTACACACCATCTTGCCATATTAAACTTCTTTAGACCGTGATATGAGTGCCAACTTTAAGACAACACTTGCTAAAATACTTACTTTTCCCGCCATTTTATGGTTTACTTTCTTCAGCAGGAGACTAATTTCCATCAATTTTTGACGCTAATTAAAATCAGCCAATTACAAAACGATCTCAATTTACAATATTAGTTGCATAGAGGTAGTTTTTTTGTCATAAAAACGAATGCGCTAATCTGAAGGACCAAGTTTCCGCAGTTCACGGTACTGCGAAAATACACTAAGACTGGCTCGACGCCAAGCTTGTAACTATAAATTAAGCAATCTTTTGTAAATTTACGTTTAGCTCTTTTTTCTAAACACTATTCTTCCGGAGTAAGAACTGCTTACCATGAACCATTGTTTTATTTGTTTGTAAAAAATAAATTATATTTTACTCTTGACTTTTCTCCGCGTTAAAATGTGTGCCTAAAGTCCTCTTCATGTGTTAGCATGGACCGCTTCTTATAGGAACCATTTTATAAGTCGTGACAACGTGACAACCCTCACTGATGAAGGTCGAAGGTTTCGATCGAAACGTCTATTTCTAAGAGAAAAACATCAAATTCCAGAAAACGTTCTATTTTTTAATACGATTACCTATCTGGATGAGTGACAACATTCATTTGCACATTAGTTATAAGTAGTTTCGAGCACATATTTGTACCCGCCTTTTCACATATTTTTGATTAACGAAATGCTTGACAAAACTGAAAGGCATTAAATTCACAGCTTTGAATCTCTGTTTGGAGGTTGTATTGCCTTATTTCGACAAAAAATGCAAGATCTAGCCGAAATCTTTGCATGTCTTCAAATTTTAATTTGTCCCGTGCTCTCACAAAGAAGTCATTCCAACGATAAATGGTTTCTTTGCTCTGTAATGTCTTTAAATCCCCTTTAAAACCTTTGGATGGAATAAATAATGCAATATTGTTTAAATAAACAACTTATAATGCAACCGTCCTCAAAAACAAAATTTCATTGCATTTTGCGATAGACTTTAAAACAATTCAGTAGACTGCATTCCATAAATAGCTGTTTATTATAAAACGTAACACTTGGAATATTGCAAACTGACTGTTTTAATTATATCGGCTTTGCACCGAAACTTTGACTTTATATAGCCTTCAATGAAGACCCATAATGGATCAACGAATCAGTGATTTGATAAAAAGATAAATTAACTATTTTAATGTTGGCGTCATGATCATCTGATGAGTAAGATACGATGCAAACAGTGTTTGATTAGATAAATGAAAATATTGTGAGTTTGTTCTGCGGATTTGTAACTTTTTCCGTAGTTTTTACCTTTTATAAGGCCTTTTAGTACAAAATAGTTGTGACAAGTCAATTTTCTATAGCTGTTTATATCTTTACTACTATGCAAGTTTAAAAAAGGGTTATGACGTTTGTAATAAAAGATAAAGGAGCCAATAGTTGCGAGATAATAGAAGAATTCAGTTCGGCTTTGTTCTTTGTACCATTATTCGTGCTTAAACCAGACAGATAATCCGTTACCATTTATAGCTGTCGTGAAAGAAATGAGAATCTTCCTTTTAGTTTTAAATCAGTCTAAAGATTTAAAGTTTGTTTTAAAGTTTCACTTAAATGTCTTCTTTTTCTTAGATAACATTACCAGCGAAAAGTGGCTGAGAGATAATTCTGGCTGAAACTGATCAGGTTGTCCAACAAACGAGATAAGTGCGAAAATGAATTATTCTGAAGAAATGGGTTTTCTAATGGATAAGATTATGAAGACTGCATCAGGACATTATAAACGAGATGGATTGGAAAAAGCTGTGGAGGGAACATTCTTGGCATTTCTATTCGTTCCATTTGTTGCTAACGGCACAATTTGCATGGTGTTGCTTCAAGGTCGCCGACTTAATTCCGTTTCAAAACTTCTGCTTTTGTCGTTGCTCACAGCAAATCTTCTTTTGACGCTGTGCAACGTTCCTTTCGCCATGATTTCTGTGATTCTTGATGGATGGGTTTTTGGCGACGTGTTTTGCAACCTTAATGGTTTTTTGACTAATACGCTGACTGCGGCTTCAAACTTCTCCATATCCGCAATTTCACTTCATCGATATTACTTAGTTGTAAAACCGCTGTCCGCAAAAATTAACAAAGCGCGGGCCAGACTTTTAATTGCTTATGTGTGGTTTACAGCAAGTGTTTTCTCAGCGCCGCCACTGATCGGCTGGAATGATTATAAGTATTCAACTGGGAAAGGTTTTTGTAGCGTCCACTGGGAAGCTGGAGGCGCAGACTTGGTGTATTCAGTGTTTATCGTGACGGCTGTGTATGTGACCCCCCTGGTCACAATGGTCTACTCATACAGAACAATATACAAAACTACGCAGACGCAGAGAAAACTTACTGACTCTAATACAATGAAAGGCCTTACTAACGGAATTTCCACTGAGTCGCAATGCAAGCCATCTTTCTTTCAAAGCTTACGAAAAGCGGTTCCCTGTTGTCAAAGACTAAATGCCGACGAAAATATGAACGAGCGAAAGCCTCAACCTGCACTGGTCCATTCCACGTCACTTACTTTATCCGAGTCCAGCTCGTGTTCGCAACGCGGAGATACAAAAGGAACCAGAAAAACGTCGATGCAAAGCATGCGTGGGAATAGGAAGTACGAGATCAAAACTATTCAAAACGCCACCATACTAATCTCGTCATTTTTACTGTGTTTTACACCATACTTCGTTGTAAACTTGTGGAGTGGCTTCAGCCAGGCCACGCCGTCTCACGTGACAGAATTTATGACGTCATGGCTTTACATTAGTGCTACAGCCGTTAATGCGCTTGTGTATGGATTCCTAAATCGTCACATCAAACGAGCAATACACAAACTTCCACTGTGTAAACGCATATGTATGTTTAAGGGTCATGAAGCAAGGGGTGCGGGAGGTGTCGATAGTTCAAGGACCTTTCATGACGGTCCTATGTCATGGGCCTGTAGCAATGATGGAATTGCTATGGATCATTGCAATTGACAGTATCTTATAAAGAGTTACCAATAAATAATACTCGGGGTTTTTTTCTTAGATTCGTTTAGTTTATCCAAACGTTAGCTTTTAGCTTCTATTTTTGTGCAGTTCAAGTAGCTTATTCAGTTTATCACCACAACCACTGCTCTATGTAACTAGAAAATTTTGGCTAATTACAAGCCAAGTGACTTCCAAAATTTTATTAGCACGAGATATCTTGTTCTTTACCTCTGCACGGTTTTGGCCCCAAGAAGGCCATAAATTGTGGAGAGTCAGGTTGGCGTAGCGGTCATCATTCGCGCCTCCCACTACAACGACGGGGATCGACTCCCGGGCCCCGCACGTGGGCTGAAATTTGTCCGTTACTATCTGACTCCTAGGTTTTTTCTCCGGGTTTTCCGGTTCTCCTCCCTGACAAAACAGGGCCTGCAATAATTGAGGAAACCTGCTGCAGTTACCCATTCCCTTTGGGGATAAAGCTCAATAAAATAAAAACAATATATATAAAAAGAGAACTAACATCTCTCGCGTAACTAAAATAAAAATACTAAAAAATGAGTTACATTAATACTCTGCGAAACTATCCCGTTTGAAAAAGCCTCGGCGCAGAAGGCCATGTCGGATAATTCTTCAGCGTTCGAAACATTGTAATATTGGGCAGCGCTTCCTGTCACGAGGTTGGCTCGCTTGAGATTAATTAATAATTAATTAAAGTCTTTTGCATTACAGTGGTTTCTTTAAACTCAAAAATCACTCAGCAGTTGATAGCAGGTTGAACTGTTATGGTTGAATTAATCTCAAAGCAAGGAGTGTTGTTCAATTCAACCACAACAGCTGACTTCCAAAACCAAAAGGATTGCATTCAAGAATCCATAGCTTTTAGCCAAAGACCTGAATGGAGGAAGATGTCCGCATGTAATTCTGTAGCCAAAGAAAAGACCATAATCTTAACTGACTAAAGGCATGTAATTATTACTTTCAATCAACAATAAAGAATTTGAGAACTAAAGAAATACGTTCTTTTATACTTCACACTAAAGGAATGGAAAGTTTGTGACAAATGGAAAAGTCAAAGCCTAAAGGAGGCTTATGTCAAATGGCAGCTACTATCAAATTCATCTACTCCATTCCATCTACTCTATTCTATTCTATTCCATTTCATTCCATATACTATTCTTTTCTATTCTATTCTATTTTATTTTATTTTATTTTATTCTACTCTATTCTATTCTATTCTATACTATTCTGACTCTATTCTATTCTATCAAAACTAAAATCATGCGGAAACAAGTAACTCTGTAAAAATCGCTGTCACTACATTGGAATCGAACCGATGACGTCCTTCTGTACACTAATGCTATTATTGAGGACTTTATTCTACTGACTGCGTGTTGGCGTCTAAAAATGATTGCGCCGGATATAGTCCGTGTATCATAATTCAATTTACTGACCCAGCTCGCCCTATGAGTCCCCTTATCTCAGTGTAGAGCTACTGACTAGTCCGCTACGGAACGTTGTGAGTTCGATTCCCATCTGGAGCTCAGATTTTTTCGAGTAATTCCTTGCCTCCGCTTAATTTTTAATTTTTAAGTCGGAGAATCTGGAGGACGCGGCGCTGTTTGCCTGACTGCCTTCAATGCGCATGACCAGAAACAAATATTTGCTTACTACATGCCGCGTCTTATTGCTAATACTAATCTGTTATATTCTGTTATATTCTGTTTTCTTCTGTCCTATTTTTTCCTGATTTGTATTATTGCTATTGAATATTGAGGTAACCTTGTCTGGAGGCTCGTGAATGGAAGTTTGAGTAATAGAAGTCTTTTTTTGAGTTCATTAATCCATTCACTGCGAAAGCTAATACAGCCAATATTAACAAAACAAATGCTGGAAAAAAATAGGCAGTGTTAAGGTTACAAAGAGGTTTTCCCATTAAACCCTGACTACGCAAAGACTATGTTTTAGAAAGTCGTGTAAAACTATGTACTTAACTTGGTTGACGATGACCTATCGATTGATTTTTTTTCCCGGCATATTCGTGTCTTATCTCAATCCCCTATGTTATCTGCCTTTATTTAACAAGTTCAAGTACTGAGAACTTGGTGCTTGATTCAGCTGCACACTTTGGCTGCGCGCCCGGCTACCGCGGCGGCCACCTGGGGACAAGCTTCTGGTTTTACCCCCAACATTTGTCGGGACTAGTAAATTTTTTGCCCTGGGAACTAGGGAAGCTCGTTTTCCACGCGCCAGTGCAGGGTGAAGCAGGTCCGGTGACGCTCCATTATTTGAGCTTTCGTCGCTCTTTGGAGGAGGTGGGTTGAGTCTTTCTGCAAAGCAAGGAGTGTTTGTTCAATTCAACCACAAAGCCTCCGTTTAAAAGTCTTAAAAGACAGTATCTATGTCATCTAATCAATGGTTGCCCATTCTTCCTGCCAGTGGCAAATGTTTTTAAGATCACTCGACCGTTTAGATTTTGGCGTGTCAACTCGATTTTGCTTCACGGCTTTTCAAAAGCAATGTCAAAAGAGAAAACGTGAACCGACTCCGAATTCTGAAGGCATTCATGATTATTAACGGTGTAAAATAAGAACAACTAAGATCCCGATTATATGGAACGGGTTAGCCTGATTGAGCGGGCTGAAAACACAACGTTAGCCCGATATCACATGATACGGGCCGACCCGGCCCGGCTACAAAGTTGGCGGGAGTTTCGTATTGGTTACAATCAGTGGCGGACTTGTTAAAATAAACTGCTCGTGCGCAATACGCGAAACTGCTGAAAAAGTGTTCGTCGACTAGGTCAAAACAATTCCGGGCCAGCCCGGTTATACAATTATATGAAAACTTTTTAGCCCGATTTCCTGACGGTTTTCACCGCGATCTCTACAAACCGGGCAGAGAATTTACCATCTAATCGCGAGCCAAATCTATACAGAATTTATGTGGATATCCGGGATCTCAGTAGAAAAACTTAACCCGCTCAACCAGGCCTGTTCCATGTAACTGGGGCCTTAAGAGCAACTGTGAGCTTCGACCAAAATTTACTGGTTCTTACAGAAACACACTGCTTGTAATAAAGAAGGGGAGTGGATGAAAACAACGCTTACAGTTAACAGTTTACAGTTAACATATTAGGTTGTCATATTGAACTTTTGATTGTGAATCGTTATTGATTTTAATAACTTTTCAAGATCGTTTGCTTGGGCGCAAATGACAAATATATTCACATACTTTGTTCACAGCGCGCAGCATTTAAAGTTGTTTTTACAGTTTGCCGTTGATTTCATTTGTTACTTGACACCCCCTCAAAGATTCTGGATGAAACTTCAGCCCTATGATTTCCCAGTCCCCCGAAATCTGCCGCCAGCAAAGAAAACCGGGCTCATTACAAGAGAACCGGAACTAGCTAATGTTATTGTTTTCCCTATATATTCTTCTTACTGAGAAACCCAGCATCATTTTCCAGTCCTTCCAACATGGGGACGTATGAAATGTGCTCATCGTCTGTTTCTGAAATTTAAAAGAAAATGGTACAAAATTAGAAAAAAAAATCTTAATAAAACTGAGTAAAGTTAAAGCATAACGCTTGTGGGATGTGGCTGGAGACATAACTGTATTGCACGTGCGTGCTAGTGTAATGACACAGCCACTAAATAGGGCACTACTTAGTAGCTTGTATCATTACACTAGCACGCATGTGCAACACAGTTATGTTAACAAAATTGATCTCAAGAAAAAATGCCTTCTGACTGAAAGAGAACCGGCCAGACAGCCCAAAACCTTTGCTAAATAGGGCAGGGAACCATTTGCGCCTGAGACCACTATAAGATCAGTCGGTCCACCAAAAAAGCCAATACTTGCTCGGTTTGACTACTGAAATATTCCAATAAGTGCTCTTATATATCTGTCAATTAAATAACTTAAAATTTTGCCCAAAAGAATTCCAATCTAAGATTTCATAGGAATTGAGTGCAGAGTATGTCTGAAATGAATGTGGAGTGGTTTTAATAGCACTCTTTTTAAATGACGTCACTAACCAAGCGTGCGGTGAATGTTGGGATTGAAATGCGGACAAACATTGAA
>JAOEJH020037211.1:0-10683 GCA_025448215.2 Palythoa grandis
ATAATTTGAATGAAGGCGAAAGAATACTAACCCTTTTCCTGCTAAGTTTTTAAAAGTCAAAGTCAAAAAATTTCTTAAAAAGTATTAACTTTAGAATTTCTTGAAACAATGAACAATTTCAGAAGCCACTTGTAAAGACAAAGAAAATGAATGGTCATTTTATAGGGTTTCAAGCACTGATTCAAATGTTTGGACCTTCTTAGTTTATGTGAAATCACTTTTAGCAGTATAAGTGTTAAAATAACCCCTGTTTATGAATAAGGTCTATTAACAATGTGTAAATTTGTTTTCTATTAACCTACTTATTGCAGGAAATTCTGTTGGGCATTGTCTAGATGTTTTGCTGCAACTGTCAGCCGTATCACATGATAACCTGGAAGTTATCCTTCCACTAATACGGTATTTGTAGTCCTTATTCGTTATTTAACTGTTATTTTTTTGTTATTTTATTTACACATTTGATTCATTTCACTTAACATTTACAAATAACTGTGCAACTTACTTCAATATGTATATAAAACTATAACATGGTATTTACATTACTTATGCTTTTTGTTCTTGAGTGTAATGTAATGTTTATATTATCTACATAATAGCTAGGCATTTTGAAAGTATGTCATGTGGATATGTAATTCCTGCGATCTTTAATTATTCTTGTGACTGTTTTTTACTCAGTTTAGTTTAAAGAACTTTTAATTAATATCAATTCATTTGCTTGTTTGAATTTTTCCCCTGTATCTTGTAAAATTTACATATAAATTTAAGGTGCAGAAACATTCAATTAACCTCTGAGGTTGTTTTTTTTCTGCACCTCCTATTATGTTTATTTCAAATTTTGTAAATACCTCTTTGTAAAAAATTTAAATAGGAAATAAAGAACCTTTGAACCTAAATAAAGAACCTTCTGAAAGGTATAGGTCTTAACAGTCATGTGGTTGCAAAGGCTCCCATTTCTCATAAATGTTTCTATTTTGCCAGACTGACAAGCGATTCTTAGTTCAATTTTCCTTGCTTTGAAAATTCTATATGTGAATTTGTATAATTCGGGGACTGTGCCCTTAATTTTGCTGATGTGTATATGGTGTCTTGCCTTGAGAAGAATATGGTCAATCAGCATGTTCGGGCTTGAGATCAATCCCAAACATGCTGGCACTGAAAAAGACTGCTCAGATAATTGAGGGAAGAAATTTGATAACCAGGCAGTTGTTTCTTCCCAAAATATTTGTGTGTTACTAGATTCCCAGAAAATATGCTCGAACGTTTCTATTGCTACATTACAGAAGGTACAAATATTATGCCTGATAACTTCAATTATTTTTATATATTTTGATTTCTAGGCTTTTATGGCTATAGGAAATTATCTTCTATTGATAACTTGTGACAGTTTTAGCAGGTTTCTTAAACATTTTATAAAACATTTGATGGAACTATATTTTTTCTGTTTTATGAAATTTTAGAACTTTGGTATGTTTTTTGGTGTTTTTTCTATCAGTATGTAATTTAATTTACAATCAAATTTGTTTAAACCCTACATTACTATTAATTCCGAATAAAAAAGAGTGATATTGCAGTCAAAGCACTTTTAAAGTTGATTTGTGTATTAAATGTACTTTACGTGTCAGTATAATTAGCCTCGTCAGTACATTGATGTACTGTTCAATGTTTCTTCAGCAAATCATTGCTGTAGTCTCTCTTGTTTGGGAAGTTCTGGAAATCCCTATAACTCTATACTAAGTCTTTATGCTTTAAGTACTGTAGATCTTTATTTGTTAACGTTTTGGCTGCATAAGCGTGCTTCTTAAATTAGTCAAATCTTATAAACCAAAGGATGACACACTTACAGTACACCAAAACACATTAATTGTGATTTTGTATATCCTCAGTTGTGCTCTTACAAGAACTTCTCAAGCTGATCTGTCATGTTCCATGTACATAAAGTAAGTTAAAACAGCTAGATGTATTTACAAACATTTATGCCATTATTTACTCCAATTTTATTAGTTCTAATTGCAAATAAGACACTAATAATAGTAAAGGTAAAACTATCAAAGTTATTTCTTATGAAGCATGTAACCATGAGTCAATGTTAAAATTTTCTATAGGCATACCATTTTACTATAAGTATAGGTTTAAGCCTGGTTTCTATATAACCGTAAGCACCGCAGATAGTCCCGCAGATCGTGCTGCAGTTGAGTCAGCAGCAGGCCTGCAGTTGGGCAAATTAAAAGTTTGATGGAAGCATTTGATTCCAGTGACTGCGGTGGTCTGCGGCTAAGGCTCTTCGGTGCCATGAAAGTTAAAAAGTGTTCAACTTTTCTAGCAGTTAAGGTGTCGCAGTCATTGATAATTTTTATTGGAAATACTTGTCTACAGTGATCTGAGATATGTTGCAGACATTTTGTTTGCTTAAGACTGAGTCACCTCATCCAATTTACCCAATAACAATAGACTAAAAATTAATTTTAAATAACTTTTGCACTCTTGTGACATTGGAAAATTCTGAAGACAAAAGTGGAAGACGAGGAACTGATAAACTATGTGATAAAAGTAATGAAGATTTCCGTATACCACAAAAGAGAAAGAATGCTTGGAAGAAAAGGCGTTCTTTTTTAAATTGTCCTCGCTTTAGACAGTGCTGAAAATTTTTTTGAGCCCAAAATCTGTGTTTTCTCGCTTATATCTCTTTTCTTTGACAACAACATCATATATATATATATATCCACCAAGTATGGCGAGTTGACATTTTGGAAGCAATCTTTACCTTTGGTTTATTGCTACCATTTTCAACTGATACAAACACATTTGCACCGCTGCCTGCATCGGACTGCTTGCCGCAGACTCAATCGCATCAAGATATGCATCACTATCTGCAATGCTTATGGTTGTATGTAAACATCACAAACAGTGCTTGCCACAGACTCAACCGGCACTACCTGCAGCACTTATGGTTATATGGAAAGTCAAACCAGGCTTTACAGACAGTCCCCGCTGGGTCTTTTCACCTACAGTATATCTCTTTTACATTGTTTTGGGATCAGCAAAGTTGAGAGTCTCAGCTAACCACTAAATTCAAGAACAAATAGTTTAATTTTGAGACATTAGAACAAGCCCTCAGTTGAGGGAACGTAGCACCAGGATTATTCTGCGTTTTGATAAATTTGTATAAACCAAGTTAAATGACCCATTCACCGTGCGAGTTCCTGTAGCTCAGAAGGTAGAGCGTTTGACCCGTAATCATAGGGTCATGGGTTCGATTCCCGTTGGGGACTCAAAAGCTTTTTCTTCTGAGAAAAAGAAGCTTGAAAAGTCAAAAAAAAATTTTCATTGATTTGCTTTTATTATGTTTTAGGAGCCAGTGTATCCCATGTGATTTGTGTTCAACCTTTTAAGCAAGAGGTCCCATGTTCGATCCTCATTGACTTCTAATGTGTATCCACTTTTCTTCATCTGTGTAGCTTTAGCTGTAAATACCAATAAAATGATGCACTGACAGAGGGAAGGAATGAAGGGCGTGTTACCAGGTTAAACTGTATTTAAACTGACGGAGTTTAAACTTTATTACTTGAAACTTGTGAACTTGGTTTCAACTTGTTCTTTTCCTATCAAAGATGTGTTTGCACGGCAAGATTGGGATTGAAGCATATAGAGCGAAATAACCGAGATGAAAGAAATGCTTTAAAACAGGTATCGACTTATTTACTAAAGTTGCTTCTTTATAACAATTGGGTAGATATTCGGTTGTTGAGAGTTAACAGGGTTCCCACTCACCTTGAAAAGTTAGGGAAATCTTAAATTTTTTCAAGGTCAGGGAATTTTTAAAACAGTCAGGAAATTTTGAAAAAGACCTCAAAAGTTAGGGAAAAATTTAAAGGAGGTTTTAGAGGAATTTAACTTTTTTCATTTGGATAATATTTTTTTATCGTAAAATCACTCACAAGATTATTTCCTTGGATGAAGATAAAAATCATTCCAGGCAGTAGCTTTACACCAGGTTCTAGTAAAAAAACTCTACCAGCTTATGTTGGGGAAAATTGTCTCTGGTCAGGGAAAAGTCAGGGAATTTGTTTTTATGTTAGAGTGGGAACCTTGTTAACCCTTTCAGCCCCAGGCAATTTATCAAGATCTAACTTCTCCTTACATAACTCAAACAAATAATATAACTGGTAATGAGAAATAAGGAATTGATCAAGTAGAATAAGCTGTGAAAGTTGAAAAGCCAAATTCTCCCAATGTGCTTGTAGAGAAAGTATAGGGCTCAGTTGGGAGAATTTACCAACACGTCATTTGTCATGTTTGGGGCTTAAAGGGGTTAAAAGTGATGTGGAATTCATATTGAGATATTTTGTGCACTCACTGTAGGTACTCCAAAGAAGACTCCTATCAGAGTCAGGGGGTTCAATACACCTTTGCCTGCGGAACTTGACATGACTCCTTCAAGGATACCTGTTGCTCCCAAGCCAACATTTGATATGATGCCAAACAGGATCCTGGCCTCCCCTGAGAATCAGTTGATCCAAGAACCTGTGAGACTGGTAACCCCTACTCAACCTCAAATAAACATGTCACCTGTTAGAGTTTTGAGAAGTAATTGTCAACCTTTCCCTGTAGGGCAGACGGCTGAGAATACCTTTTTAATAAGGAGTGCCACACCTGGTCCGACTATGAGAGACGCTCGGATGTCACTTAACAAGGAATTTGAGGCAGTAGAGAGTCCAACCAACAAGACTTCTATTTCAAAGCAAGAACATAATGATAATGACAGTCATTCTGTATCAATAAGCAAAAAACTACTTGGGAAAAATAATTTCACAACCTCTGAACAATCAAACACAGCAGAAAGTGTGTCTACTTTTTCTGTTATGGAGTATTCATCTTGTGAATTTGTTGATACTTTGCAAAAGGATAAGCAAAACAGTGGCTCAAAACGCGTGTTATCTGAACAAATTCTGCAGTTTTGTGCAGGCAAGACCTCAGACCCCACTTCAACTTGTCATTCACATGATAACTGTCAACAACCGGTGAACAAAGGGAACGTAAAACCAAGATTTTTAACACCCTATCCCAAAGGAGCATTACTGCCATCAACAGACAAAAATGAAATCAAGGAGTCTGTTGATTCACCTGAAATCAGCAATAGATCTACAAATTCCTTTGATTTATCTGGAGTCAACCTCATGCCAGGCACTCCTACAACTTTGGCGATAAAGGTAATACATCGCATGTACGAACTTACTACAACAGATTAATTTGTATACAGCTTGATTTGGAAAAAGCTTGACATCTGCAGTCATCAATACCGTGACTGAAAGAAACTTTTTGTAAAATAAAAATCCGGCGGCAGTAGGTGTAGCCTATTGTAGAAATGACTTTATAAATATTATAACAACAATGAAAATAATTTAATGGTAATGGTAATGATGATAATAGTGTTATTGTTGTTCCTGATGATAAATGAGGATAATGGTGAATGATAAATGATGATGATGATGATGATGAAATACCATAGTTGACGCAGCTAACACGTGTTTGTTAATTCCAACAGTGCTCTCGCTCATTGACAAAAAAATGCTTGGGATGGACGCGCGCCTTGCGCTATTCCCGCAAAAATCTCGTAGCTGGCGCGTTAAAAAGCAAACTTACGCGCCAAACGTGGCGGCGCCGTGTGCCCAATGTTTACTGTCCAGTACTGACATTTTCTTGCAAGAATTTATATTTATCTAAAGCGAACAGTTTTCCATCCTTTTCAAAAAACCTTGCTGTATTTTATATCGAAAAACGCCACTTTGCTTTTCGATGTGCTCTTTTTTTTTTTTTTCATTACCATGGCTGTTGTTATTGATCTTAATTCAATTATGCCATTAATTTTGTTCAGTGGCCCCAAATTTGGAAAAAAGCCCCTTAATTTTTTCACCTTTGGGGCCATTGGCCCTAAGGTGATTTCCCTGGAAATTAGAATTAAGGACCGGCTCCATTGGACCACTTAGGTTCGTAAAAGGATTTAGATCTAACTCTTTGTCAGTTTCCGTTAAACCAAGATCAACATTGTGCAATTTTCACATACCTAATTCAATTGTCTTTTGTCGTAGCCACCGTCATTCTTCCAGTCCGCGTCGGCGAAGAACAAGTTTAAGGGGATTGGTACTCCACTGAGAGAGCTACCTGTCAGCACACAGAAAAACATCCAAACTCTACACAGCCATGGTTTGCCGTCTATGTTTGATGATCCGAATGCCTTGGAGAAAAAAGGTTTGTTGGCAAACACTTTGAATATTACTTACATAAATAAACGATGTTCGTGGAGAGAAACGACCATATGAGACAGGACAAAAACAAGATCACTTAGCGCTAACAGATGGTTAGAAACTGAACTTTCAGTTTGGGAAACAAAAAGACAAGTAAATTTTTGCAAGGTTTGAAATGGCTTACGTTTATGTTTGTTATTTTTAATATATTTTGAAACCAAATTCTACTAGTATTTTTAACATTGTGTTACTTGTTATAGAACCAATTTAAACTTTTTTCACACCTTTACCATGATGTAATAGGCAGGGTGGTTGGTGCAGTGGTAAGATCTCTGCCTTCTAACCACAAGGACGTGGGTTCAAATCCCGGTTCAGCCGAGTGTTGAACATTTAAGTGACCTTTTCGCCAAAGTTGACTCAGCTTTCCATCCTTATAGGGTTGGTAAAATGAGTACCAGCCTCTGCTGCGAGCTAACCTGCGACGCATTAGTGTCCTGTCCAGGGGGAGTCAATGACTCTCATCCGCTTAAGAGATAAGCGCCGGCTCCAATGGGCAAATAGACTCGTAAAAGGATTTAGGCTTATCTTTACCATGTAAATAAAATTGTCGTTAACTTATCTATTTTTCAATTTTTTTGGAACTTTTAGGTATTACTAAAAGCAAAAATCTTCCGAAAAGGTAGGTCAGTGTTTTCTTCGTTTCAATAAAAAAGTTATTTAATGGATTTCATTGTTACTTCATTTTGCCGTCAAAGATCTCTTCTTAGAAAAGAACAAACACACAAATTTTTTTTATATACCAGGGTACGTATTCTTCCTGGAAATTCCTAGAATTTTTTTCTCCTACAGAGTCCTTGAAAGTCCTGGGACTTTGTTGTTGTTCCCGGAAATTCGTGAAACTGATATAAAGTAAAACAAACACTTCTGGACTTCTTGATTTCGGATGGTTTGGAAGTGCATTGAGTGAGATTGACCGAAATTTACATGTTGCAAAAGTTATTAATAATTTGTTGTCAGTAAATAAGCTTGTCCTTAGTCTAGCATTTTAGTTTTTTTATTTGAACTGATAATAGAATACTGGGCTTTGTTTTATTAAGAACTACAAAATAACTCCTGGGATTTTGATTTCCAGTAAGTATACGTACTCTGTTTATAACAGGGTTAATGACTAATCAAAACGTTCTTCCATGTTGAAGGCACCTCCACTTCTTACCCTCATAAATTAGCTGCATTGATTGAAAACGTCCAGACGTTGTCATGGTGAATGTGATAATAAAATTATTGTTATTGCAGTTTTTGTTATTGTTATGTTATGTTCCTGTAATCTCTTTTTTTGCCTTTTCAACGAGTTGGACGCGTTTTCCTTTGTCGTTAAGTATGTTACTTGCGCGGAATAGACATTCGATAATTTTGCCCGAAAATAAACTCCACCGAAATTAGTTTATGCAGGTAATGTATGTTTGTTATTCTAGATAACGAGGCATATTTGCCACATTTAATGCTCTGTTATTTTTTCTTTTTGCTTCGAAGGTAAAATCCTTCAAGTATTTTTCTCTTTTCCCGTTCTAACAACCATACTGTAGTTCATTTGTTTCTTCACAACTAAACACCCGACTTATTTTTGTTTCAGAGTGGAAATCAAGAGAGACACTGATCGAAGGCCAAAAGGTCTGAAGCGAACGACAAGCTCGACGTGTGTCAGTGGCGGGCCTGAAAAGAAACGGAGGCCTACTTCAGAATTACGACGCGCTAACAGCAGCGGCAGCTTAAAGCTTTCTGCCCCGACAACGTTTACCACATGCTCAGTGTATGTAGTATTGAGCACTTGTACCCAATCTGATGCACAGCTTTCTGGTTTTACTCTGGGACCCTTTTGTCGCCTAGTGTCGCCAAAAGTCGCGCAATGCTGCACAGTGTCACTCAATATTGGCCAGTCATAACACATTTCCCCCTCGTACCTAGTAATCCATATTTAACTTCTCCAACTGTTGCCCAGTATTTTGACCAATTTTCTGACACAACTTCCTAATTCCTCCTAGTATATCGCCTAAAGTCGCCAAATGTTGGACAATGTTACACAATGTTTGCTAGTGTCACCCAATACTGCCCATAGTCATGTCACATTTCCCCCTCATACCTAGTAATCTATATTTACCTTCAGTGTTTTGACGATTTTTATGACACAACTTCTTAATGTCGCCTAGTATTGCCTAAACTCGCCAAATGTTGGACAATGTTGCACAGTGTCACCCAATACTGCCCATAGTCATATCACATTTTCCCCTCGTACCTAGTAATCTATATTTGCTTTCAGTGTTTTGACGATTTTTATGACACAACTTCTTAATGTCGCCTAGTATTGCCTAAACTCGCCAAATGTTGGACAATGTTGCACAGTGTCACCCAATACTGCCCATAGTCATATCACATTTTCCCCTCGTACCTAGTAATCTATATTTGCTTTCAGTGTTTTGACGATTTTTATGACACAACTTCTTAATGTCGCCTAGTATCGTCTAAAGTCGCCAAATGTTGGACAATGTTGCACAATGTTTCGTAGTGTCACTCAGTACTGCCCACTGTCATAAGATATTTCCCTCTCGTATCCAGTGAACCATATTTGCCTTCTCCAACTGTCGCCCAGTATTTTGACCAATTTTCTGACAAAATGTTCTAATGCCTCCTAGTATCGCCTAAACTCGCCAATCATCGCCTAAAATTTCGACAGTTTACCCGAATAATTACTAAAAATGCCGCGTAATATACCCTACTTTTGCTTCGTGTCGCGGTAACAATGGGCTCCAAAGTAAGTCTGTTTTCTGTTGTTTGTCAGTTTAAGTTTGGTTATTGAACCATGAAAAATAACTTTGAGAAATGACTGACAATGTTTTCATTAAGCTGATCGAGGATGTGGCGTAGCTCTGTGGTCAGTTAGGGTGCTCCGTGGCATTGCATAAGGCTGACCTGAGTTTCATATACCATGCTGACCACTGGTTGGATTTTTGTCCATGACACGGTATTCAACTCCACTAAGCTTTGTATTTAGCACCCTAGTTTGCCTCCTAATTGGACTTATTTAGTAGATTTACGGCTGGCTAAATGACACCTGAATAACCTTTTTTTTATCATCATCACCATCACAATCATCCTCATCACATTCATCATCATCACATTCATCATCATCATTATCATTATCATCATTACTGATTTATTTTACGAAAAAACAAACCCAGAAAAGAGTGCCTTAAAAGATCGTATGTTGTTTCATCTTGTGGGTATCTAGGAACCAAACTTGTCACACATTTTGTGGGTAATAAGTTTTTAAGGAACATTTTTTGCCGTTAAACTTTAATTTTGATTATTGTATGTATTTTTCTTTTGACAGATCAAAGCCGAATCCGAAAACAACTCGATCGCAGAAGCCAAGATGGCAATGAACCGATTTGTATTATAACTGCAACAGTTCTCGAATAGAATCTTGTATTATTTGGACAGGTGTCTGTACACAGATGTCTGATGAAGAGTTACTTAATTAGTAACAACTAAAATGATTGGACAGTTTGTTACACAAGTTATAACACGTTTCCGTATTATCAAGTTACTCGATGGCCCGTCGTTCCTTCAATGAACTGGTGTGCAAAATAACAAATGCGGAATGAATAAAAGACCCAGGAAACGAGTTTTGATGATTAGCCTATTTATTCGCATCAGTGCCCTCTCGAATTATAAGCGCTCCCCTAAAGTCCAAAAATTGAATAAGCGCCCCCCCCCTCCCCCCAAAAAAATGTTCTAGACTCGCCGCGAAATCACTGTTTATTATTACCGCATAATTGGCTTACATATCGACTCACTATTTAACTTGCAGTCCACGAGAAAACTGGAATTTTCCTCAAAGATTCGAATTCAGCGTCCATATGGGTGCAAAGATCTTTCATACACAAAATCTCGTTCTCAAATTTGTTGCGTGATTACCAGAATCAAGACTGTTGTTTAATATTTTTCTTAGAAGTTGTTTAGCTATGTTAGTAGACTGCGTGGTCATGTTGCATGGTTTTTTTTGTAAAAATAAAATAAAAACTTTGCTTAAGATTTGCATGTCTGCAGCTAAAATATATAATTAAAATTTAATAAGCGCCCCTAGGCCCTCTCGAATAAGCGTCCCCCATCCCCCTCCCCTCTTAAATTCCAAAACAAATAATCCTAATCCAGTTGCGTGTAGGAAAACAATCCAGGAGAACCACGATTTGCTCTGTTACATATTCGTTATCTCTAGATCTAATCACATAATTTAACTTTGTCACTCATGATCGATATTTCACAATATGCTAGTTTAGTGTAGAAAAAATTTTCATGCACCGAGTTATAATAGGCGAGTTTCTGTTTACATTTTTTGCCTCATTAGCATACGCACTCTTCTTTCTAATTCAGCTACAAAAACAAA
>JAOEJH020037312.1:0-10682 GCA_025448215.2 Palythoa grandis
TTAAAGAGGGAAATCACGAGAATATGGAAGTGTGCAGAGGTTGTGGTGGTACCCGTTATGACTGGGGCATTGGGAACGCTCCCTAAAGGCCTCAGAACATGGTTAAATGTTATAGACGTGGGGGAAGATCTAGGTCTTTTACAGAGAACATGCATGCTGGGATCGGCAGGTATTCTCAGAAGAGTACTGGGGATGCAAGGTTAAGAGAACAATAAGGAATCCTCGCATCCAAGGCCACGGGAGGTGGCTCGTTGCGAAAAAGAAACATATCCAGCTTAAAATGCTGTGTTGAAAGACCATAATAATAACAAAAACAATATAATAACCTAATTTCCTGAGCGCCATTACAGTAGCTGTCCACAGTGCTTTAAAACGTTCTTATAACTATTGAATAAATATATAATAGGTAATGATTACATAAAAATTAAGAAAAAATATTTTACAATAGTGAAATTAAATATTTAAACAAAAATATTGAATATTGATTAATAGGATAAACAACGTTTAACATCCCAAAATAAGTTTTAAGTTTACTTTTACAAAAATGGATGCTGAGGTTTTAAACATTTCTAGAAGTTGCTCATTCTGTATATTTGCCAGAGTTAAGTCGGAGTATTTTCCGACCAGACCATTTAGGCCCTTGAGTACTAAATAGGTGTTGTAGTTTCTAAATAATTGTTAGAGTTTGGCAGGAATTAGCAATCATTGCAATCAGTTATTTACCGGGTTTCGTGTTCATTAGTAACTGCTGCGAAGCACTGGCGGACCAGCACTTTAATTTAGGCAGAACTTCTCTGGGCTACCTGTGGTGAGTCAGATACCAAGATTGTTTGCTGTTTGGATAGATGGATGTTTGTCCACTTTTCCGCGCGGAAACTGGTACCAAGCAACAAGCGCTGATTCGTCTGAAGGCTCTAAACAAGGGCCTCGATCGTTCCTTCGATTTCGTTTATTTGTGCTGCGAGGCGTTACTGGAGCAGCACACTGATTTAGGCACAAAAAAATTCTTAGCAGCACTTCACTTTTGATAAAAACTACAACTATAGTAAGGGTTAACGATTCCACATCCACCTTCAGAAACCAAACAAAACAGCTGGACACGAGTGCGTACCTTAATAGTCAGCCAGCAACAAGACAGGACCAGCTCTTTCTGGTTCTTGGATGACCAACTTTCTGTCGCATGTGGAGGAACAGAGCCCAAAACCAGTTCGTCTATAACTTCACCCATGTCCGCAAATGAGGCTCCGCCAACTGTTAAATGATTGACCCAGAAATTCATTAAGATCACTATAATAATTTCCAAAATACGCCCCATTGTCTATTAATAACTTACAGGTTTAACTCAAGACCAAAGTTTAAGTATCAGAAATGGAACTTAATCTGCACTTGTATTATCTGTTTGTTGGCAATAGCCTAGCTGGCCCACTGCAAGTAGTTTAAATATGTAACGAATTGACAAAGTTTCTATATCTATACTTTCACCCAAAAATTCAAATGAAAACATAACGCATGTAGTCGGTCTGCTCTGATGTTAATTATGAGTTATGATATATAGTTATAACACTCTGAGGCACAGTCCACTGGATGGGTCTGCCTCGCTTTGGGGAACAGTTTAGGTCTGACAAAATTGGAGCATTGAAAGAAGTTGTTTTGTGACAGATTAAAAAAGGGTCTAGAAGTGGGATTGATAACTATTATTTTACAGCACCTAAAAGGCCCAATGCGGAGTTTAAAATCAGAGTTTGGGATAACCACGTGCTTTGCGACATTCTCGCTAGAATCTCGTTGTTGGCGGATAAAAAAGCAAAGTCATGCGCCAAACTTGCCGCTGCTTTGTGCCCGATGTTTACTTCCCATACTGACATTTTCTGGCAAGAATCATTCGTCGAAAGCGGACAACTTTCGTCCTTTTTAAAAACCTTTGATGTATTTGATATAAAAAATCGATAATATTCCGCCATTTTGCTTTTTGATGCGCTCTTTCATTACCCATGAATCATTGCTAACGTAACTCAACATGGCTGATTTTTGTTGATCTTTCAGTTCAATGGCCCCAAATTTGGAAAAAAGGAACTTAATTTTTTCACATTTGGGGCCATTGGTCCTAAGGTGATTTTGGCAAACCTAACCCTTTAAATAGTGGATTTTACAAAAAGAAAGTTAAAGGGCAACCACTTGCAGTGTGCCTCTTAAACTATGGTACTTTGGTACAGATGAACACAAAAGCAAACTAAATTAAAAAAACTACCTGTTCTTACGCCAGATTCGCTTCCTCCGGACAAAACGTCCAACATGAACTGAACAATACTGTTAGCTTCGAAAAGAACTCCTTTAAAGAGACTTCTGAAACTCGACACAAAACCGCTGCTGAAACCATGGTTATTTGAGCTTATTCTATCAAGTACCACGGCAAAGCACCGAGTCAGTCCGGAAAGAAGACCTGCGTACGAGAAACAACACATAAAGTTAGCTTACCGAAGAAAGAGTAGAAATCACCGATAATAGTTGCCTTGCATTCGTTTCATAACGTGCAAATCTCGCTACTGATGTCTCAAATCAGCTACTGATGTACAGTTTAAGATCGTAATAAAGACTAGCTCCCCTTTCATCCAAGCTTTTTTATTTAAAGGGCACCGAATATACATTTTAATGGCAAAGGGTGCAACCTTCACATAAAAAAGACTCGCGCCGCTTTTGATCAAGCTATTATGAACTGAGTCAGTGCTTTGTGTGTTCCTTTATGGTGTGATCTGGGCATCAACGGTAAAAGAAGCACCAAGGATCGAGATCCTTAATCGAGGCGCAGTGAGGCCAAAACAGCTGTCTACAGTTTCTGACACTCAAGATGACTTTTACTGAAGGGTAGATGCAAGGGATAGTTACCGCTACCCATGTGGCCTTAGTGCCCAGTAACAGTGGTATTATGTTACCATTAGCATGCACGAGCAGAACCTGTGATTATATTTAAGAATGGCAGCTGCGAATACTTGCCATGAACTGGAGTCTTAGAAGATGCCAAAACAAGATTGGATCTCGCACATGAAGCGTGCTTCTTGAATTCTTGCACCAGCTGCTGGAGAAAAGCTAAACCAGGTTCTTCAGTATTGATCTGTGAACCTTCCATGTCACGTTCTACTTCACTCAACGAGTCACGAGGCCAGTTTAGATCTAACTTCCAGCCTAGCTCCAGTACATACCTGTCCCAGGCACATTTAATAAAAGAACAAAACGATGTCTACCTTCGTTAAAAGATGGTCCTTATCTACCAAGACAAAAAGAAGTAAACAAAATGCAAAAAAACTATTGCTCCGACAAAGGATTAACGGTCAAAACTACAGCTTACAAAGTCATCGTATAGCGATTTATGGTTATTCTGTAATGCATTTAACTTACTTCCGATGTATTTGAGATTTTCTAAAATCTATTCACGTGAGAAATAAAAACAAATGCTGAGTTTATGAACCAAATATTTTGTAAATATTGCACTGTTTGGTAACAGAATTTGTAAAACAATTTACAAACTGCATTCCCAAGCAATTCCTCGTGCAGTCATAATTATCTTTACTCTTGCAACTTCATGCCAAAACATTCAAAAGTACCACACTAAAATATAGAATATAAAGGTTTAAAAGCACAATTGCAAAATCTGGTCATCCTGTGAATTATTTTGTCACTGCTTAATATCTTCAAGTGTCGTATATTTAAAGATACTAGTGACAATAACATTTTTACTGATGACGATGATGATGGTGATGGTGATATTAATGACGATGATGTTAGTACTGATGAAGATGATGGTGATGCTGATACTGATGAAGATGATGATGATGTCGATACTGATGAGGATGATGATGATGATGATGCTGATACTGATGATGATGATGCTGATACTGAGGTTGATGATGCTGATACTGATGATGATGATGATGATGATGCTGATACTGATGATGATGATGATGATGATGCTGATACTGATGAGGATAATGATGATGCTGATACCGATGAAGATGATGATGATGATGCTGATACTGATGAGGATGCTGATACTGATACTGATGAAGATGATGATGTTGATACTGATGATGATGCTGATACTGTTGAGGATGATCAGGATGCTGATACTGATACTGATGAAGATGATGATGATGATACTGATGAAAATGATGAAGTTGATACTGATCGTGGTCATAATGATACTGATGTTGTTGCTGACAACAATTTTGTCATTGTATCACTCCTTATTTCAGGCGGTTTAATTTTGGGATGACACTTACTTCGTAAAAATCATGTGGCACATGGCCGCGCCGCTTTCAGTTTCTGGAGCCTTGGCACTAGTAAGCATTCTTATAGTCCTTCGAGTCAAATAATCAGCACTTAAGTTGTCAGAAGAATGGTTGACAACTTGTACTGGCCAAGGAAAGTGTTTCTCCAAGAGATCGCGAGCCATTTCTCTGACCTAGAACGAAGTTGAATCAATTTCTTCTATCAAATATAATTCAGATTCACTTCAAAGAGAAAATAGGGTGGTTATGGGGAATTGTAGGGTGGTAAATAGTTTGAAGAAGATTCAGCAGTAAACTTTGCTCTACTGAGTGGCTGGAACACAAATAGTTATTCGTTACCTAAAAGAGAAACTGGATGAGTTTTTAAAAGAGATGGCAAACCTTTGATTTAAGACTTGAATTTTGTTTTGTTCTTCGTTTCCGTTTTTTTCATCGTCGCTGGTAGGTTGTTAATTATTTTCATAGCTTAGTATTAAAACAAACAGGTTGCATTATATATGTACTTCGAAACTAAAGACTGACTTAAATCTGAATTAAATAAAGACAAATTTATAAATAAGTGTTACAGCATTCAAAACACGAAAGTTGATCAAACACCATTTACAAACTGGAAAGATTAGAAAAACCAAAAAATTATACAAAATCATAAAATGATAAGAAAGAACAATTACAAAAAAATGTTTTAGCTCAAATTTTAGAGAAGCTGTAAGAGCTAATATCTTCGAGCCTAACACACTCTACACGGAAGTCCAGCTGGCTATTTACAAAGCGTGGTGGATTTAACTCTGGGGTCACCGAAGACAAATCCAACCAGTGGTTAGTGCAGGATTCGAACCCAGGCCAATCGCATTCGAATCCGACGCACTGGCCACTGAGCCACACCGTCTCCTGTAAAAACAAAAAAAGAAAATATAGCTACCAATGCTCTACTTACGTCACTATGTGCACTCTCTATACATCCACATAGCACCATGACATTCCTGTATAGCAAAAAAATATTTCCGAGATAGTTACAGTAAAAAGAACCAGCGCATGTTTACAAGTTAATAAACCTTTTTAAAAACAGTCCTTATATGAGTTCCTATTGCATCACTAGCGTAAAAGCATGAACAATGGAAAATAACAGACAAAATCAAACGGATTCAATAAAAAAACACTATTGCCTGATTTTGACAACTAACTGAAGCTGACTAATTTAACGAATATAATTACTAAATTACGCATCGATAGTGTCTCAAGTTAGTAGGCCTATGGTTAGCTTAATCGCTTAAACGCTTAAGTTATATTATGACTAAAGTTACTATCACTTTCATTATCATTAGGATTAGCATTAGTATTATCATTAGCATTAGCATGAGCATGAGCATTAGCATTATCGTTATCGTTATCGTTATCGTTAGCATTATCATAAGCATTATCATTATCATTAACATTATCATTAGCATTATCATTAGCATTAGCATCAGCATTATCATTATCATTATCATCATCATCATCATCATCATCATTATCACTAGCACTAGCACTAGCATTAGCATTAGCTTTAGCGTCATCATTATTTAAATACAATTTGACACTTTTTGCACAAGATCGAGGCTATTGATGGCAAATCTTTTTCATATTAACTTACAATCGCAAATCAGTTACTATAATCATTTCCATTACTCAAGGTCACCTTTAACCTCGCTGTGATGTTAAGGTTGGCTAAAGAAATGGTCCATTAGTGACACAGGGACACTATTTCAACACTACACATTACACACAAAAAAGAGATACCTTGGGGAAAACATGTCCCAGAATCTAAAGTCACGTGCTAAGGCAATCAGGAATTGACAATTTTCTGCAGAAAGAAATTAGAAAGCTATTCAATCACACTAAACATTACCCAACGCTCACATAATTTCCCTGAATCACTTTTGGTGTAGTTTTACTGTTGAAATTCTTGGTTTTCAAACAGAAAAAGGTTTGACATCACAGAAGCGAGGATTCGGTTTCATTAATTAAATGTTTTCTACTTTGTAAGCGAGTTACAAAAACTTCCTGAATAAAGAAAATTCTTTTCAAAATAAGCTGTGTCAGAAAATATGATACTCATATGTTAAATACTCTTCCTATAATACGTGATCTAGAAATGGAAATTTTATTAAGTTTGAGTGTTTTATCGATGGTTTCGCAGCTCCTGATGTTTTATATTTCTTGAAACGACATAGAGTTTTAGAATTTGCCACAGAAGAGCTAAAATTTCGTAGCTTAGTTCACTTTCTTGGGTCTATATCCAAGTGATGGCGAAGAAAACGAGTCTGCGTAAGGATCTGAAACAAGGTATCGAGATAAAATCCGTTTAAGTTGTTACACAAGAGTAACTACGCTATTTCAAATATTTAAGCTCAGGGTCACAAAAATACGTTTGAAATCTTTTCTTTAGTTTTCTGCGCATGGTTCGTTACTGAGTTGCAAGAACACAAAAGAAATTTCTGCACTCCACAAAAACTGCACAAAAAATTCACTCTGAACAATGTCCAAAGCTGAAGCACAAACAGTCTCTGCCAAAGCACTAAAGGTTAAAGAATAAAGATAAAGATAAAAAATAACTGAGTGCGTTTAATTGTCCAAAATAAAAATGCAGTCAATAGGTACTTTAAGCAGTTGACAAACACAAGAAAAGAAAATATTAGATCCAACAATACACGTCATTACATCAAACAATTACCCGCCGCGGCCAGAATGTAGCACGCACGTTTCACACGTCCAGAAATTATCTTTGCTGGACATGTGATTGCAAATTGATTATTAAACAATGGGTTTTTTCGTTGTTCTTGGACGGACCAAATATACATTACAGGAAAGAAATTACAAAAAAAGCTGCATAACGTTTATCATTCTCTTGACCGAAATACGTTTTTGTTCTTTACCTGGAAATAAGTTTTTGTTCTTTACCTGGCGGATGTCCTTTTCTCCTTCTCACTTGAGTGCTGGTAGCTGCCATCGTTTCCAGTAGAATGGCAAACAGGTGCACACCTGCGGTGCGTTTCATTAACATTAAAATAAAGCAAACACTGACAAAGACGTGATAATCAAAAGAAACTAATCATTCGACAAAATAAAAAGAGAGGGAGGCGGCCTGGCCGAGTGGTTTAAAGGGCTGACTCATAACCCGGAGGTTCCGAGTTGGAGTCCTCTGTCTGCCGGTCACGTTGTTGTAAATAGCCTTCTGGCCAGCCTCCCTGTAATCATGACACAGTCACTTACAAGTCGAGGATAATGATAATCGCTAAGATGATGATGATAATGATATTATGATGGTTGCTATGGTCAAAGTGGTGGTGTTGATGATGATTATGACAGTTATAGTGATGTTGATGGCAAAGTTGATGATTATTGATAGCTATGATGAATATGGTGATGGTTATGGTGACACGATATAAATGGTTATGATGATGAATACAGTGGTGATGACGATGATACTAAGGTTAATGAGCGGTCTTAAACTGAAGTTAAAAACAGATACATATATATGGTCCTTTCTTGTACATACCACTTTTTTGACGTTGGTAGCACGCTCCAGGAAACAGGTTTTCTGCAGCGAATTTACATAGCCAACCGGTAAATTCTAAAAAGAGGGCAAATTAAAGTTAACTATGAACTTTTTTGTGTGTTGACAGCTACACCTAGGAAATCTTGATAAAGCCATTAAAATATAAACGCCCGATGGATATCATATTCACTCACCTAAAGCTTTCTTCAGTTCCTCTGGAAGATCTTCTTTGTGAGACCATTTTGTGCTTTCCTTGCTCCTTTCTGTCAAGCCACATTGTTTCATCATAGACAAACTGTCAAAAAGGCAAATAAAAAGAGCGAATAAAATTGATTGGACCTTGTTTTATAACATTGCCGACAAATTAAATTCGTAACAAGTTTACCAATGGCAAATGTTACGGGCGACAGTTCTCTCAAGTCGCAATGCACAAACGCTAGAATAACCCCCCGTTTAAAATTCACAAAGTTGTTTCGAAATTTCGAGAATCTTCTTAAACCTAACTCTTTACCAAAAAAATTTGTCCATAGCTGTACTTAAACTGGCGATATAATTCTTTTAACATGTTACAAATTTCTACGTTGCATACATTAGTGTTTACCGATACACATTATAAACGGACTAGCTTGTTTTAGTAAGTCCTGTATCTATTTAATTATATTATGTCTATATGATCACAAATTTTCTATTTTTGCTGGAAAACGCATGTGAGTAATATAAATTTTTCCACCCAAAATAAAGCATGAAAATTATGTTTAAAGAATTAAAAAACAACAAGGACTGTTTACTTTACAAAACAAAGTATCCACTACAATATCAGCTGCATTGTGTAGTGAGATAATATCATTGCAGACCTCGATGGTGTTTGTCGAATGATATTAATTTCCAAAATACACGTAGCGCATTACTCTAGCATTGTATAGTGTACACCCAGGGGTTTCAAATTAAGGCTGTATGAATAAGTGAACTCAGTCTCTATGTTAATTTCTGCAGCAAAGCTTTGCAGAAAGGGCATTTGCTAACGATCGTAAGCTCTCACATTAAAACGTTTGCAACGATTAGATACAGCTTATTCCATTATTTTCATCACTTTCTAGAATAAAAATTTGGATAATCGTAATAACATGACACATGTCACATCCTGCTTCCTCTCCAGCTATGCTTCGAGGATGAAGCATGAACATCACGAGACGCCCAGCCCCTACTTTTCATTTTCCAACTCCAGCTTCAAATCTTTTTGAAACCCTGTTAAACCCCTCTTACCTACTATCTCGTACTCGAGCCATAATGCGTTTTAAAGACGCAAACATTTCTTGTCTGAACAATGGAGACGCAATATTCATGTTGTGAGGTAGATATTGGCGCAATAATCTAAACTCGAGATCTGAAAGGCCTTCTAATGAAAGAAGAAAAAGAGAATAATTCAGTTAGAATAACGTAGAGGTCGCCATCCACGTATAGCTCACTACTACGACTTGAATTGAGTGAAATTATCTCAATCTGGATCAAACGGTTTTACTTCCGGATCTCCGATTTTCCTACCTTTACAAAAGCAAATTTCTTAGAAAAAGAAAAGCCACCTTGCGCAGCTAAATTAGTATTTTGTCGTAGTCATTATCATTATCACTATCACTATCGCTATCGCTATCATTATCATTATCATTCTTTAAAAAAGATTTCATATCAAACTGCATGGCAAGTAACTACATCCACTGAGACTGACAAGAAAAGCAATATACACTATAATAGCAAGCTTTCAGCTTTTTCAGCAAAAATATTAGTCAATTGTTTCTACGTGGTGTAAACGATCTTAAAGCCACAGACACGGCTTTACTTTCATGGCCCTATGGGCTGGTTAAAACATTACCTTTCTTACTGATAAAATTACTTTTTACACTTACCTGCTGTTCTGGGGCAGCTGCTCAGCACGCCAAGGGCTGCGCTTCTTACTTCGTCCTGGCTATGAGAAACTCCCTCGGAGAGTAAAGCTGAGTATCCTCCCTGTTTCCAAGGTAAGGTGACAATCTTAGCATTGATACGCTGAATTTTTTTATAGCGTCCTTATAAATTACTAATACCCAAGCACAAAAAGATTAATGAAGAATAATGTTTGACATTTATTCTATTTCAGTTGAAGTGGATAAAACAAATCCGTTGTCTGTCTCCCTGTAACTTTGAGTCCATACCATGGGTACCTAAAGTCCTAGAAGGAATTAATCTTCCCGGTTCAAATCCCTCTCAAGAAAAGAAAAGATTGACTCACCAACTGATTTGTACAAATTACTTGCAGCAAACGAGCTGTCCTCACAGTAGCAAGCTTTGCATGAAGAGAATACCACCCCTGGTAAGTTTTTGTACTCTCTCTTAGATTTAAACGATTCAGAAGAGATTTGTAAACTTCAGGAATACACTTCAGAGTGCACGGTAACCAGTACTGGACAGCGTTCATTCTCTGCAACCTTCATAAAAAATAGGGAAATTAATTGTTAACAAGACGCATAACTGCGTGCACTCGGGCTTCCTTCGTAATAATAAGTAGCAAAATCCTGTGTATGTGACAGCGTACAATGTATATTTGTTAACATGTCTTAGTTCTAGTGTTCTAGAGAAATATCAGTCTATTTTCTTTTGCAGATTTGCCATATTATAGTTTTGTAGCTTAGATTTAATTCCTGAATTATTAAAATAACTTTTACAGAGTGTGTTGTTTTATATTTTCAGGCAGTTTAGATTTTCCATTTACGGTTCTGTGCTTGCACATATATTTAACTAAAATTAGAAGCTGCGCAGTTATAATCAACACGTTTTTAGGTCAACTCCTCTTGTATTCTGAATCATAAATATCCTACCGTTTATTTTTTATC
>JAOEJH020037414.1:0-10681 GCA_025448215.2 Palythoa grandis
AGAGAGAGCGAGAAGTCACACCTCCAACAATAAACACAGTTGTAAATAGTGTAAAACTACATTGGCATTTAGGAATACTTAACTTTATGTTGAGGCTAAGGCTGTACAAATGAATCCGTTGCCAAGGGAAGTCAGCAGCAACTGAGAATTCAAAACTGGTCTATTCGACACGAGTTGAAACTACTTTCAAACCAAAAGATCACCCGATAACGAACAGCGCAAAAAGAGAAAGCGCGAGGTTTCAAACTCTTTTAAGCGTTCATCAATTCTCGCGTTCGTCCGACGAGGGCTCAATAATTCAGTTTTTTGAGAAAATGTTCTTTTCTCGCAATCTAAAGAATCACATTTTTCCTTCTGCCTTCATTTCTTGATTACTATATTCGAAGGTTCAGGCACTTTTGAAAGCCAGGTTTGTTCGGAACGGACCAGACTGGGCGAACATTACTGTTGCAGCTCACATTTGATCTCGGTTCAGATTTGATTATCAAATGTTTCAAGCTTATCTTGTAAGAAACGATTTAGAAATACATGAAACAAGAAATATAAGTGGTAGAAACCGACGTTTCGGTGCATCTAGCGCCACTATCAAGGTTACATGATTAATGATAAAAAGTGGTTTGTGAAAGGGCTAAGTTGAAACGATTTGCATAACAAGAATACCAAACTAATTACTTAAACACTTTAGTACGAAGAGAATCATACATTCAATGCTGGTTTAAGATCTTGAATACACAGCATTTCATTAACAAGGCAGTCAAATTAAAAAGACCAGGTTGCTGCAGTGTCTGTCAAACGACAACTTAGAGGCCTTAGCAGCAAGGTGAAAAAGACCATCCAACCCGTGTTTACTAGCCGAAGCTTAAACATGCAAGATATAAACCTGCGTGAGCCCAAGCCTAACATTGTAACCCGGCAATGCGTTGTTTATCTGTTCAAGTGTGACCTGTGTGATGCAGGTTATGTTGGGTACACAAAGGGCCACCTTCACACGCGCGTTGAGGGTCACCGTCAAATGGCGTCATCTATATATAAGCATTACTGTAACGAACAAAAACACTGCTGTTCCGAAAATTTTTTTAGCACGCTTCAATGTCATCAGGAAATGCACAAACAAATTTGACTGCCTTGTTAATGAAATGCTGTGTATTCAAGATCTTAAAATTAGCATTGAATGTACAGTCTGATTCTCTTCGTACTAAAGTGTTTAAGTAATTAGTTTGGTATTCTTGTTATGCAAATCGTTTCAACTTAGCCCTTTCACAAACCACTTTTTATCATTAATCATGTAACCTTGATAATGGCGCTAGATGCATCGAAACATCGGTTTCTATCACTTATATTTCAAACTTATCGTACATTAAAATACCCTACGACATTCTACGACATTGCCAAATTCAATTTGAACGAAGGAACTACAACATGACCATGTCACTAACAAAGTAACTTAGCAATTAAAACGCCACGCAATCAAAATCTTTCTTACGACTTTATTAGAAAGTTGAGAAAAGTTGCTAAAAGTTGTCACAGTATGTTCACTACTTGCCATCAACTAACCCGAAGAAAAACTTCGAATCTTCAGCTGATAGCTAATATCATTTTCTTTGTCATTTACTGAAAACAAATAATTTAACCTCGCAGGGAAAACTTAATGGTACAAACAATTTCAGAAGCGAAAAATGATTTTGACGCTGAAAACGTTTTTGAGTACCAACTCAAAAATTCCGCACAAATCCTTCTTGCTTCACGTAAAATTAGAGCACGTCCTTGAAACTTAAAGATCTCTCGCTATACCAAGCTATTTCATAACTGGCGTGTCATTATGTCACTATTAGAATGTGCTTCATTGCAACGAAATGCAAATGAAACACTCACATGTTCTTTGCAGTTTCATTTGTGATCTGGGCTTGAAATGGTTGGTTCCACCAAGGCCACTGAGAAGTTTTGCATTACATACACAACCGCGAATTCTGAACATGGCGGTGCAGGAAAGATAACGCATCTAAAAGGAGCTTGTTGTGCTTCGATATTTACCTAAATCTCGCACTGTCTTTCGTAATTCGTTGTCTTTGCTTAATATCTTATTTCCTTTTTACACTCTCCTTTTCAAATTTGATGTTTTCTCCCTTAAGTAAACAGAACAGGAAAAGATTACCAACGTATGTTTTAAAAACAATTTTCTTGAATTCCAATTTACCAGATTCCAAAGAACTGCTTTGCGAGTTCGTCAAAGAGGGGCACGATGCAGTTTCAAAAGTAGAAAATAACTGTTCAAAGAGAAGACATTCGAAATCTAGCTACCCTACCTAACGTTTAGAGTAGAAAAACTTTAGCACGGTATAAAACTAAAATAAACAAAAACTACAGTCTCGAACCCTTATTTACTAATGGTTAGAGGATTCTTCCCTTGGAATTTCTACTATAGCTCCATTGTAGAATGTTTTTAAGGAGGAGCTTTCGGTTGGTTTAAACTTGCCGTTCTCCACGATTTCAAGTTTTTCGCCCCGGTCAGTCGCAACACCATTAGGTAAATCTGAAGCATTTGTTAGTGTTTCTGTGTTCCCAGCATTCGCGGTTTTGGTAAATGTGTCACTTCCCGATGTTGAAGATGTTGAAATAAATGTCTCTTTATCAGATGAATGTTCTAATGCACCTGAAACTGTTCCGTTCACTTTATCATCATCACTCCTGCATTGCTTCTTCGGTATATGGTTTAAATCGCCATTAATGCAGCTTAGTGAACGTTTTAAAACAGATAATCTATTGAGATGAACAGAATCGTCTGGCAATTTTGTCGCTGATGCCGTATTACCGCATTCATTCGTTCCAACATGAGGCTTACTGCTGAAAGCTGATGGGTCAGTAACTTGACAGTTTACCAGTAAAGATGAAGATACCAGCACCTTTCCTGAAACTGTTGTAACTGTGGCACTATTTGACGATGATGCTTCACTTGATATTGATCCTATGATAGCTGATCCACTTGTTGATTCGGGGACATTCTTACTAATAGTAAGTGTTTGGGGTACAGTCAAATGTGTTGCAACACTTGTCAAACGTTCAGTCTGCTTACAAGTTGTTAGTGTAGCTGAAGATGATGCAGTGGATGGTACACATGTTATAGATCCTGCCTGAACGACAGAATGCGGTGCTGTTGGCGTTGCAGTTTTCTGTAGCAAACTTGTGTTAGAATATCTGTTGGTAGTTGATGTTGTAACTAATTTAGCAAATGCATATTGCTTTGAATGAGCTAACTGAGATGATTTTCCCGGGGGATGCACACACACAGTTGAACCATCAGACAGTTTCTGGTATGAAGCCTGTTGAGGGAGATTTGTCAAGAGTGATGTAGGAACAGTTATAGATTTTACAGGTGTTGGTGATGGTGATGGGGCGTGTTGTTGTAACTGTGCTACAGCTTTTGGAGCAACGTAAGCGACTGGAGCGGTTGACGATGTGCTGAATAAAGAGCCTTTGGAATCATTGACCAGTGGGATTGATGTTGAGACAACTCTTGGAACAGAAGAAACTTGGACAGTAGGTTGTATGAGTCTAGGTCCGGTAATTTGCGGTATGGCATATGATGTACAAGAAACATGTGAATGACTGGCGTCTGAAAGCTGTTGGATAGTCTTCAACGAAGATGGTAAGGAATGAGCACCGGTTGCCTGTAATTGTGCAGCAGTTGGCACTGAAAATAACACTTTAACAGCTGGTGCTGGTGTTACGTTTCCAGAATTACTAACAGTCTGTGATACAATGCTTGTATTAGCAACAGAAATAGTTACTGGAGATCTTCCAGCCACAGGTTCCTGCTTTAAAGTAGCCGGAAATAAAGCAGGCGCTATTACAGTCCCAGAGGGCACAAATCCGACAGCTGTTGGAGGAAGTCCTGAATTACTAATGGCACTTGGTGCTACTGTTACATTCGCAGGCACCTTTGATGTATTAATTGTGTATGTTTTTGGTAAATCTGCCTTTCCTGTAGTTATCAACGACATTGACGTACCGAATGACTGGGGACCTCTAACTAGCTGTGTTCCTATCTGTCCTGCTTTAATAGGAGCTTTCTTTAATATCGCTGGCTTTTTTATATTGCAAGGAGCCACTGTTGTTGTCGATACTGTCTTTTCAGTTGTTTGTGTGTTTGAAAGCTGTGCTTTTGCTGATGATGGGAGCACTAACTTTCGTCCTGTTGATGGAACAATTCGCGACAGAACTTGTCCTGTACTTGTTCTTTTTGGTGTTAAAATCTGTTTCATTTCAGCAGACTGTCCAATCACAAACATGGCAGGGCTAAGTGTTGTGTCTTTGGTTTTAGTTAACATCGGTGGAGCACTTGCGTCTACATTTCCTGTCTTTGATGGTAACTGTCTAACTGCTCCAATATCTGACGGTTGAGAGCACACTAAAACAGTCTTCTTTACAACCGGTGAAGGAACTGCAATGGTACCGACAGCTTTGGCCATTAATGCAGTTGCAGAACTTACATTTGAAGAAACTGCAGAGAAACGATTACTTTTCGCCATTTGGTCTTCGACATCATATTTATTTCCAAAATCTGTTGTAACTCCTTTCTGTGCTGGACTAGTCATACTTGGAGTTCCCTTTAGATTCTGTGGTTTAATTTGCCAGGGCTCGACTGGCACTGGTTGTGTCTTTGGTTTCGGCTTTTTGAGTTTCACTATACCATGTTGAATAAGCACAGCAGGAATTCTGGCTTTTGAAGAAGTAGATTCTGCTGCAGAGTTACTACAGCTCAAACGTTTTGCATTAGCACCAGACAAGGGCTGTGCCGTCAACTTAGAGTTGCTTGTTGATAACGATTTTAAGGACGAGGCTGTTGGAACAACAAGAGTTCTTTGAAGAGTATCTCTGGGTTTTGCTCGGAGAGACATACCTTCTGGTCTAAGATTCTCGGTAGGTTTTCCATTGGCATCAGTGGTGAGGATGTCTACAATGTCCCTGCTAGCAGGGGGAGTGTAGGGTGAAACATCTGAGCGTGAAGTAGGAAAGCTCCCAAGAGCTTGTACTGCCTCAGCTGCACTCACCGAAACAGTAATATCTCCTACATTTTCGGTGCTTTGAGGAGTGTCATTTCTATATTTCTTTGTTCTCTGGTGAAAATGCTCGACTCCATCTTCACTCACAGCAGGGCTTCCTGGCGAGTCAACAGCTTCAGCAAGGGCTATTCCAAGCTTGCGCTTCCATGCAGGTCGTTTTGCAGTGTCCTCTGTAGAGTTTTCATCAACAGGTTCAGACTCCTCATCACTTGATACTTCCCCCTCAGAGTCACTTTTTTCTTCTGCACTTTCCTCACTTCCATAATCGTCTTCTCTTTCTGCCTTCTCGGTTTCCTGTTTTACCGTTTCATCTGCTGGAAAACACAAAGCAATAGCTTTTTCACTGTATGAAACATATCAAACGTGGAATTTTGAATAGTCATATCAACCTGAAGTGAAAATTACAATACAATAAGACTGCTATGTGGTGTTGTGTAAACATCACATCTAAGCTGTAAATGTTAATGTCGCCATTCCTTTAACTGGAAATAAAATAAAGGTTTTGACCTGTTTGCATTACTTATAATTTTCAAACTGATTTTTCTTCTGAAATGAGACAGAAGAATACTAAGCTAACTCCCAAATCATGTTCTTGGCTGCATAATAGCAAAAAGTTATTAGTAGGATTAAATATAAGTTCACAGTGAGGTAAAGCTGCTGAAGCGATCGGTATACATGATATTAACAAGAAGATGTTGTGAGAGATCTAATCTTTGAAAAGCAAAAAAAAACTATAAAAACTTTCTCTTAAAACTCTAAGTTTTCAACCTGCCTTCTCGTTGCTAATACTCAAAAAACATTCAACAACTAAAGTTGCATACTCAAATTTCAATTGTGGTAGGGGATCGTTACGAGGTTTATTATCTACAACAACAAAATTTCAAACCTGTTTCTTCTTCTACATGAGGTTCCTGGCATTCCTTCATCAGTTTAATCTTAGCTTTGGTACGAAACTTTGTAAACTTGCTTTCATATTTTTCTAGCTCCTCCCACATTGCTTGAAATGTCTCGTGAAGATCCACCTCACATCGTTTGCGAGGGGGAAGGGGCTTGGGCTTCCTGCCTCGTTTTTTTGGAGGGGGAGGAGGCTCGGAAAATTTGTCACACAACTGTTTCAGTGTTACAACATCGTAGCAAACAGTCTCAAAGCCATCTTCTATTGAAGTTTCATCATTGTATTTAACATTGTCTTCACAGGCACTTTTTGGTGATGATGGCTCATTTTCAGATGGAATTGTTTCATTCTTCAACTGGCAAAGAAAACAGTGTATATTACTACGATGTTCACTACATTTTATGTAAACTCAATTCTGTACTAAGCACTGCCACAAAAACTGTCTGCTAAAATATCCCAAAGCTTTCACTTTTTTCAAATTTAGAAGTAGGTGGCAGAGTAAACAATAGCTGGATTGGAGTTTTGTAAGAAGATTTTGTAAGGAGATAAGTTCCAAAGCCTTTAGGGGAATCAGAAAGTGTGCTCATGAATGGAAACAAAATGAAATTCTCGAATATCTACAATGCATCTTCCTTTATTTTAATGAAAATAAAACAGAGCCCTCATATTTGTTGAAACAGACAACTTATATCTCAGTCTTATTTCAGAAAACTGTGATCTGAGTATCCAGTGATTTAAGCTGCAACAACGAGCGACTTGGCAAAACAGTTACTGTTTACCTTTCTAAGCCTTGGATGCCTGGGTGTCAATAATGAAGCTGCAACAGATTTGGCAGGACTTTGTGATATAATATTAGCAGTGGTACCCTGGAATAAAAGAGAACGGGTATTATGCTTTATAACTGTTAAAAGTAATCATCTCAGCCACATCCAACAAGCATTATGCTTTTCCTTAACTTGATACTGATCTTGGAAACCAGAGCCTTTTGTGTTAGCTGTGCCGTGGTGATGAGGCCCAATAACAACAAAAAAAGATGTCCACGGCTGCTAACACTCAGAGTCACTTTTACTTAAGGGTAGAAAGCTAAGTAAATAAAATAAAGCTAAATAAAATTAAATAAAATAAAAAATAAAAAAAGATATAAGGAGTAATGCCTGCTACTCATGTGACCTTAATGCCCAGTAAGAATGACTGCAAGTTATATTAGCACAGATGTACAGAACCTGTATCTATTATACCTTTCTTGTCTTTTTTAACGAAGGAGAAGGAAGGGGAGCTTGTCTGTATATTCTAATATCAGTAGAGCACAGCATGGGGAAGTACAGATACGACCAGTTCTCTGCATCAAAACCCAACAGAAGTTCCCTCTGGTCTGCTGCTGTGACAGTGTTCAGCTGTCCTCGGAAATCAGCATCCAGGTACTGAAAACAAATAAATACAGGACTCATCATAGTGATCGTGATGCTTTTCACTAGAACACATATCTTCATAGTGCATATCAATCAATCAATGTGTGGGTGTATTAATTTGTATTTCTGCCGTATTTAATTTTGGAGCATCATTTTTCTTAATTCTTCCAAATTCATTGAAATGAAAAAATTAAAGAGATGTGAAACACAACACAACAATATTTTATTTAGGAGGGCAGTAACAGTTTACAATTTATATGTCATCCTTGTGGCCTAGTGGCAATTGAAGCTAAGTACTTAGTTTAATTGTACTTAATATATTTAGCAACTCTTTATGAAATCACGGTCTTCCTCTGATAGAGTTAATGCAAAGACTCTAAACAAGACGAACAAAGCTATTTCTCGTGAATTACCATACCATGGAATTAACATTCCTATAACACATGGCCAGTTCAATAATAGCTTATCTTCATCATCCACGAAAGTAAATGTAATAAGGTATTTAATCAGTTTCCCTTTATCTCTTGGTTTCTATCATTCCTAGTAAGTCCTTGCTCACCCAAAGCCACCATGTAAATAACTTACCAGGCAGCTGTCAACTAAAGACTTCAAGATCCAAACACGTTTGTGACAGCTCAAGTCATCATAGCCATTCTCTTCCAGTGGATTTTTTCCTCCCAGTATATCAAAGTACCTGGCATCAAGACCAAACTGCTGAGCAGCCTAAAGAAACAAAACAAATGTTTTAGTTAAATTACTTTTCTTTTGAAAATGTAAAGGAAACAAACTAGATTTTCTTTATAATAAAAAAGATATAAATTTATGTGTGATGATACAAATTTAACAACAATAAAAAATGAATTAACCTGGTTAATATAAATTTAAAATATTGAATAATTGGTGAAGCAACAATAAAGGAAAAACAGTCACTAAAAAGGTAACAGAAGGGGTCTCCAAGGGAGGGAGGGGGGTGGTCTGTGCTCCTGTGTTCCCTTCAACTTTTTTGCTTTGTTCCCTTGTTTCCACCCCAAATTTCAAACATTATTTATGTACAAATATGTAGGCCATCTTAGTAAATATTATAGTTCCCATTGTCCAAAATGTTACATGTTTCCTTGATCCTATTAACTTTTTAGCTTTGTTCGTGTGCTCCTGTTCCAAAATCTCTCCTGCTCCTACATCCCTTAAATCCCTGGGAGGCCCCCATTAGTTGTGCAGGGCTTGACACTAACTTTTCACCTTACTAGCCTAGTGGCAAGTGAAAACTCAGATTTTACAAGCCAAAAAAATGTTTACTAGCCAAGCAGAATTACTAGCAAGACTTGAAAGCACAACGCATGTTTTGTTCTACTAATTTCATAACAAAAAAGAACATCGATGTGTGCTTTCAGAAAATGTATTGTTAGTCAAATATTTCTTTCAACATAATAACATGTTAAGTTACCTGTTTACTTGCCACACAGTGAATTAAGCAAACAGTCTTAAATTTGCATACGTGCTTAACAGCACACGCCTGATAACATGATACGTGTACGTCCCCAATGAAATTCCAAAAAAGTGTCTGTGTTTCTTTTCCTTGAGAGAGACAGAAACTAGTTCGACCAATTTCATTTCATTTACTAGCCAAAGTGACTAATGGATATCGAAAACCTACTATCCAAAATTGAATTTCTACTAGTCTTTGGCTAGTTGGCTACCGTTAGTGTCGAGCCCTGGTTGTCCATTATTCTTTCTATAGGTTCTAAATACTAGATAAAACTTGTCGTCAAACAACAAAACACTCACCAATTCAGTACCATCCTTTTCTAAGTGTTTATGCCACAGAGCCAGTCTTCCTCTTAGTTTTGCTTGCCACACATTAAACTTCATGGCTGGTTTGTGGCTCAAACTGTACAGAATTATAATTATATGAAATCAGAAATGAGAAAATTACTTCCACCTACTGTATGTTTCAATCATTTTAAATTGTCTTTATCAGTGCAACTAAAAGATCAACCTTTGAACATATTAGTTGTATACAAACTGCCGACAAACACATTGAAAAGAGCAAACATGAATATAGCAAAGTATTAACAAACGGTCTGAAAATTGTTACAATAATAATCAAAATCACAAAAACCTATTCTGCATGTGCAACTTACTATTTTGTAAATAAAAAGTCTAATTACATCTATCATAATAAACAGTTCATTGCCTATGAAATCTGCTGGCCCTCCTTATTCTGAAAGTGCTCTCTCCCAAACCCAGTTTCAAATGTTAGCATATTATAAAATTTAATATCAGACAAGCCATGATGCCCTGTATCAGCAAAAATGTCTGTAGATTAAATCATCTCCATTCCTGTATTTGTAAATGTCTGAAGCCCCCTTATGATAATTTAAGCTCAAACAACTCTGGTTTTAAAACTGTTCCAACACACACACATTATTAATTTTCAAAAACTGTTCTAAAAAACTAAGTTTTTTAAAAACACAAACTACCAAAAACAGCAATAAACATAGACACTATTATAATAAAACATAGCAGACAATATTATCTATATTGAAAATTTGGTTTAGAAGGAAAGATTGATTAAGGAATAATTAATTCATTACCTCTTCCGCTGATGAGGAGTTAGAAGCAGGGCTGTAAATATTCTTGCTAGAAGGGAGGATGTTTTTGGATAGAGGAATGACAGTTCAAATTCTGAGAAACAGATATCTTGTATGTTTAGGATATCTTTCAGCAAGTACAGCAAGCTGCCCACAGATGGAATCTAAAACAAATAAGTTAAAAAGATTAGAATATTTAAACAGCCCTTAGATCTTAAAAGTTACTAGTCATAAATTGGGACACTAATCCATCGCAGGTTAGCCCCCAGCAGAAGCTGGTACTCATTTTACCGACATCGTAAGGATGGAAAGCTGAGACAACTTTGGTGGAAAGAAGGTCGCATAAATTTTCAACCTTCTGCTGAGCCAGGATTTGAACCAGGGAGCCTAGGTTGGAATTCAGAGATCTTTCCACTGTGCCAACCACACCACTTTTACAGCAACAGTGGTATCAGTATTTTTACTCAACATTACTTTCACAGTAGTGTTAACATTACTGATACAAATTTTACCACCATTTGCATTAGTTCCATCATCAGTTAAACTAGAGTCAGCCTCAAAATAGTGGGGCAAATACTGTTACAGGGCTTGCCATTTGAAAATCCTTGGTGAGTGAAAAATAGCTCACCTAAACTATTTGAGGTGAGCAATTTTTTCCATTGAGTAAGCTGTTAAAAAACAGCTGAAATAACACTACTGCACATCCTAAAGTTTCTCTGTTATATC
>JAOEJH020037516.1:0-10680 GCA_025448215.2 Palythoa grandis
AGTTAGCAATAAGCCAAGTTCTCGGACAAAGAGAAAACACAAGCATCAGTTTAAGGTTTGAATAATTTTATTTGATACTGTTGCTTTTATATTACACTCGTAACCAATGTATCCTAACGCCCGTGATTGAACTGAATGTGAACGTGTAGCTGACACCATTTTTCACAACGTGCCAAGCAATGGTTTTGGTTTAACGCCATTTTGACATTTTTTACATGCATTTGTTTGCTCTCCAACTGCTTTTCTGACAGTGGGGAATCTTTTTGTGTCAAGTTCAGTTCGATCAGTTGTGCAGATGCAAACCAAGGGGCAAAGTTGTGGAACTGCATTGTTTGAAATGGCTAAATTTGTGTTTTCATTACAGACTGAAGTTTTTTAATACTCAATGTAAACTAATGCACACCTTCGATCATTTTTATGTACGTAGAGTGCGCAATAGAAGATTAAATTACAGAGTGCACAGTGCACTCTGGTTGCAACGCAATGCATTCTGATTAAAAGAGAGCAAAAGCGATGAAATCAAGTTTTTGTTTAGATATTGTATAAATTATACGTACAGTATTCTCATTATCACTTGGTGCTGACTCACTTCACTTGCTCTGCAGAAATTAAAAAAAAACATTTTTACAAACATCATCCAGGTTTTTCTTCTTATATAATTACTTTATCATGTGATGATGAAATTTGTTATATTTTTTAAATATTAATCAATATTTTTGAAATGTGTGACCCCCCTCCCTTGGGCTAAAATAGATGAAATCTTGTGTTCTTTGTTCCCTCCCCTCCCTCCCCAACATCAATTTTGCTACCTATCCTGAGATATAATTATTAATATGTTACTAAATAATATTCTGTTACCATGCTGAGTTTTCCAACCTAGTCTCGAGAGAGCTAATACAAGCTGACAAGTATTGTCCAGTGTTGGGCTTTCTTTTCATTTCCAGTACAGTACATACTTTGTTGACAGATGTATTTTCACTTAACCGTGCCTGATCCACACCCACCCTTCCCCTCCCTTTTCTTCACTCATTTTCTTTTAATGCAATTGATGAGAACAGCCAACGTTCTGCTGCCCTTCATTGTTGAATAGAAACAAATTAGCATAGTATATTCAGATAAGATTGGTGTGAATATTGGTACAGTTATTACTAAAAGAAGTACCAAAGTGATATAGTGCAGGTTTTTTATCTCCAGCATACTTTAACTAAACATAATTTTTTATTATGTAATCCCTATGTGGCTTACTTTCAGCGTCGAGCTGGCATCAGGGATGGAGGAAGTGGAGAGCATGTTGATTTACCAAAGGCTTGGGCTGAGTTGACCCTGCTGGCTCAATGTAATGACAATAAGATACGAGAAGGTGTGGCTCTTTTTCAACACGGTACACTGTAGTTAAATGTACATAAAATGCCTTTTCACTGAAAAGGTCAAGGTTTGATGCATCACAGATGCATTTAGCAATCATTTGGGTTTGAATATCCCTAGATTTCATTATCCTGAAAGAAACAACCAACTGTATAAGCTCACTTTACCAATACAGACTGACTCTGAGGGACTAAACTTTACCAGTACTGACTGAGTGACTAAAGTAAGTTTCTCCTTTTGACATGTACATGTGTTATGCCAAAAAATGTAATACTTTTGACACAAAATGTACCTAATTATTATTTATAGTAATGCAAAATGTAATAAACTTGTTAACACAAAATTTAGTAACTTTCAACACAAAATGTAATAAAATTCTGTAACACAAAATGTAATAACATAAAATGTAAACATGTTTACTCTTTGCTGACTGCCATGGTAGTGTTAGTTTTCATGTATTTGAGGGGTATAAGAGCAAATAGATTTGGTCAATCCAACGCAGCAATCTTTTGTGCGAATTACTGCTGTTTCATTTCACCCGGGGCTCAAGCTTTTGTAATTGGCATCACCAAATTTGAATGGAATCCCTTTAGCAAGCAGTCATGTACAGTAGATTCCAGTAAGTATTGTGTTTATAAGTGCTTTTCGAGCCATTTTCAACTGTAGAAGGCCCCAGGCTACTGTACATAGCATCATAAAGCTAGAATGAAGGGTTGAGGCAATCTTCTGAAAGAACCCAGAAGAGAGAGGTAAATTTACGCTGATTGAACTGCTATTTATCATGCAGCAAAACACAGTGGGGCCAATAGTAAAAATATCTTTCTGCTGTTCTGTGGATGGATTTTTTGCACCTACTGAGGCATTTTTAGGCAAGTTTTGACTTCTAAAAAACCAACGAGTACAGAAATTTGTCAGTAAGTGTGGGTGGCTTGACACTTGTAAAAAATCTATGAATTAAAGATGGGCACGCAGAACTCCATACTGCCGGATACGGCTCAATAACCTAGAATTCCTAATGGTCGCAAACAAGGCAACTACTGGTGCACAAAACTTGTTCCATTTAAATGGCTGTAGGTTGGCCAACTGCAGGTGAAAGGTAATTCCTTGCAAATCATTACAAAGTATTTTGCATAAAACATTATTGTGATTGTAAACTTTTTTTCTGAAACACTTTTTCTATGCAAAAAATGAAGACCAAATAGCTTATTTTTGCCTATATTCCTAGACATTGAAAACAGGCATTTCTCATTTTGCTGCAGGAGAAATTATAAAGTTTCTCCTAAATCGTTTTTTTCAGTTGTTGTATGGGATGTAGAAATTTCAGCTAATTATGGAGACAATCACTGTCTCATTGAAGTCCTGCTTCTTGATTTGAGAATGTGGCATATTTCGACAGTTATCGTTCCTGTTGGAATGATTTTTACTGGTGCTGTCACCAAAGGGTTAAAATAATAACTTCACCTTCTATTCATCCCATAACTGACATCTAAATTAAGTACAAGTTGAGTTTACTAAGATTAAAGAATACCATAGAGAACTGCTTTCAAAAGTGGTAATTTGCTTGAGATAATAAAAGAAAAACCCATAGGCCATGTAAAGTTGATATTTGCCATTGTTGACCAGTTTTTGAACTTTTGAAATTTTCTCCATGGTATGAGATGTTGTTAGACATGCTCAAGTCAATTTTTTTAATTTTACAGTTTTATAAGATAGATTCTATAGGGTTTTATTTCACAAGCCAGTGCTTAGATCCATGTCTTTCATTAGTTTCTTATAAATTTGATTATAGTATGTACACCACAGCAACTACTTGGAATCAACGTGTAGTCATACAGTACTTGTTTGTAAGCAGTTACAGTAGTTTTGATCATCTTCATATTCTGCAACTCCACTTTTGCCCACATTTTTGTATTTCAGAGTCACTTGCAGTGTTGATATCTTCACTGGATCAAGCTCCACTAACAAAAATTCTTATTCCAAGGTAAACTGATTTTTATTTTCTCAGGTTACAATAACTGTAAAGTAAAATTTGCAATGCCCTTGTAAGATGTCTTCAGTTTGGAAACCTCGTAGATGGATCTGATTACCTGATATTCAACCACAGTCAAACCACAGTCAAACCACAGTTTTAAAGTATCAGTCTGTATCTCATGTTTGAAAGCAAAGATCCCCAAGTATTACATATTTGTTCACCTGAATGATAAGAGTTCATATGGAACAGAACAGTGTTTTCTGTAGTTTCAGCTGTAACACAGTTTTCTCGATAGCTCCTAACAAAATAATGCACACATAGAATACTTAGACCTTCATTCCCTGCAATATCTCCATACCCCTAGATCTAATATCTCCACACCATGGACCTGTAATATTGTCATGCACCCTGGTAATACCCCCACTCAACCCATGCCAGTAATATCTCCTTTTTCACATCAGTCCAGACAATTATCTAGTAATTATTTTATTCCAACCTTTTATTATTATTTTCACCATTTTTTTCAAAAAAAGAGACTTTTTACTACAACTGCACTGTTGTCTAGGTCTAGTGGATAAGTAAAAACAGCTAAATATTGCTCTGAGGCAGGGCTATAGCTCGAAACATCACGTTCCTCTATCAAACTTCTTATGGCAATGAAAAATTCATTTCTTGACCTAACGATTAATAGGAAATATTTATATCTCTTGTGTAGTATATGTATCTCAGTAGCACAGCAGACAGTGCGTAAGTTTCATAATCAGATACAAAGAAAGGGAGATAATATCAGGGTGGTAAAGGGTTTTTTTGTGATCCGTTGTTGGGCCAAAACAAAACCATGATTCGTTCTTGGGGTGACAAGAATGTAATTGTGATCCGTTATTACCTTAAAGCTAAGTTGGTGACTGGTTAGTCCACAAAAAAAAAATATCTTTTTGTTATCCGATACAGTGTTTAAAGTAAGACCATGATTAATTAAATCTTGGACCCCCTTTACTACCTGGGCTACGTGGAGGTTGTGAGATATAGAGTTGATTTTATAGTTCTTTTAAATATTTAACACTTATTGTTAAAGAACTTTAAACAAGGGAGTCAGGTGTAGCACATTATTTATAAAAACATTTTCAGCTATCTTTGATTAGAATAAGGTTCATTGTCACCTCCCCACTCCTGAGTAAAGGTACGCTCTGACTGTAAAATGATCAATGGCTAGATATCACAAAGTTACAAGCGGATAGCTAACACAACAACAACTACTTCTAATGTTTACGCCATCTTAACTCAAACAATAACACGATCCTAGGTCAGCGGTCCTCAGCCACAGGATGCCCAATCTTTAGGATATATCATGACATGCCTTTTTTTAACAAGTTTGGAAAACATAAAGTTCAATGTAAAGTTTGAAGTTCAATGTTCAGCTGTTCTCTTTAAAGAGCTTTGTTTCTCTTTAACTATTAACGTAAAGTAGTCTTAAGATGTGATGGCATCTTGACTGTTCTTCTGGAGCAGGTTTGTAAAAAAAAAAATCCCTGTCTCTCGGGAGCAGCTGCTATTTCACCGAAGGTGGTTGGTTCTGTTAACTGAAAAGTTGGCGGTGTTTCTACAACAGATGGACAGTCCTGTTCATCTTGTTCTTCGGTAAATGAGGTTGTTGGGGTCAACTTGAGGTGTCTATGATTTCTCTGCAGTGTCTGCCTTGTTTCTGTTTCGACGTTGTACGATCTTGGCCTTTGCTCATTCCGGGAGACAACTCCCTGCCACCACTGATTTTTTGCCTCAGGTTCCATCCTCACAATATCCCCAGTCTTTAATGGGAAAAGATCCTTAGTATTCAAGTTGTACTGTAGTACTTTCTTTGTTTTTCTTTCATCTTGTTTTTCTCTTCCATTGTCTCCTTACTTGGTTTTGACTTGAGGTGTGCTTCTGCCATAGGTAGGAGTATTTAAATTGCTTGTCATGACATTAGACGCTCCATTGGGCAGGCGGACATTTCCTGTGTTAGGGTATTTTTTAGGTACAAGAGTGCAAGATAGGTATCTCCTTGAACAATTTGCACCCGCCTTATAAGGCGTTTAACTGTTTTCACAGCGTTCTCTGCTAAGCCGTTACTTTGGGGGTAACAGGGGGAGGATGTTACAAAAAATATGCTTGAAGCCCCACTTCTTGGCAAAATTTTGAAACTCCTCAGATGAGAACTGAGGGCCATTATCCAAGACGACCGTGTCCGGGATGCCATATCGAGCAAAGTGTGCCTTTATCTTGTGCATAACGTTCCAAGATTTTGTATGCTCAGTCGGTCTACTTCAATAAAATTTTAAAGGTAGTCAACTGTTATTAAATAGCTCTTTTGGTTGAACTCAAAGAGATCTATACCTACTCTAGACCAAGGGCGGTCCGATAACTCATGCGAGATGAATTTTTTTTTCTTTCTGCTGTTTTGTACTAGAGGCTAGACATGTTTCACATGACTGAATTCAGTCTTTGATAGATCTGTGCATCTATTCCTGGCCAGTAGAGAGAGACTGTGGTACTTCTCAAGCAACCTTCTCTGCCAAGGTGGGAGGAGTGTACTCGCTTCACCATATCTTTCCTTAGCACTGCGGGGATAACAACTCTTTCTCCTCTGTAGATGCTACCCCCCTGACTGGTCAGTTCATCACGACAGTGGAAATATGGGCGAATTGAAGGTCCCACTTCGTTCTTATTCTCTGGCCAACCACTGTGAATCACGTAATCCAACTCTTGTAAAACAGGATCTTTCTTGGTATGTTGTGCTATATCATCTAGACATCCTTTGGAAACATATGCTGATTCGCTGGCAGTAATTGTTGACAAGTCTTCTGTGAATGCATTTGGTGGCTCATTGCTGAGGTAGGCTCTACTAAGAGTGTCAGCCAAATGCATTTCTGTTCCTTTCTGATATTTCAGAGTGATGTCATAGACTTGAAGTCGAAGAATCATTCTCTGCAATGTTTTGGGAGACTTGTGTGGAGGATTCTTGGTGATCGACTCAAGTAGCTTGTGATCGGAGCAAACAGTCCTCTTTCTTATGCTTTTGTAATGGTGGAATCTTTCCATTCCGTAGACGACTGCAAGTATTTCTTTCTCAATTGGCACATATCCAAGTTCACACTGTGTGAGGGCCCTGCTAGCGAAGACAATAGGCTGGCCCTTTTGCAGAAGGGGTGCACCTAGGCCCTTATCCGAGGCATCGCACTGTAATACAAGCTCTTCATTTGGATCATAATATCGTAGTACTTGTGTTTCCGTCACAAGCTCTTTGATCTTTTTGAACGCCTTGTGATGAACATCAAACCAGCACCACACTGTTCCCTTTGACGTCAAAGCTCGCAATGGTTCACACACTTCACTTAGCTGTGGCAAGAACTTACTAAGGTAATAGATAGATTTAGCAAAAACAACGCAACGTCGGAGTTGTGCGCGCGCAAGACTAAATTCTTTGCGTCACGTTTAGTTTTGCGACGGTAAAACCGCAAAGTCCCGTTGTGAACACAACGTGACGTCTTCTTCAGAACGTCAGCTAGAACAGCGCGCGCACTTTCACGTCGTGTTTTCACGTCACGTCGTGTTTGCTAAATCTATCTAATTTACAAGGCGTAGCAACCTTTGCACCCCTTTAACATCTATTGGTTTAGGCATTTCAGTTATGGCACGTACGTTGTCGGGGTCCGCTTGTACACCATTGGCAGTCATGCGGTGGCCAAGGAAACGTACTTGAGACATTTTAAACTGAATCTTGTCTTTGTTTAAGGTGATATTTCTTTCTTTGCAACGTTGCATCAGTGCTCTCACATTCTTGTCGTGGTTGACTATAGCTTCTTCTAAATAAATGTATTTCCTTCCCCGTAGATTAAGATATCATCATGAATGCCTTGATATTACACCGGGTAGACCTTCTACTGCTTCATGTTGCCGTCGTTGAAACTCCTCTGGTGCTGTTGAAATACCAAATGGTATTCGTAGCCATCTGAACCTTCCTGAAGGTGTGTTGAAAGTTGTCAGGTCAGCACTTTTGTTATCCAGTTTTACTTGCCAAAACCCACATTTCAAGTCAACAGTGCTGAAGACTTTAGCATTATTCAACTGTGGTAGAACATCACCAATCGTTGGAATGGGGTAGTGGCTTCTCTGCAACGCTTTATTTAGATCCGTTGGGTCAATGTATATCCGGATGTCTCCATTAGGTTTTTTAGCTGTGACCATGCTCGATACCCACTGGGTAGGTTTTGATACAGGTTAGAACTATGATTTGTAGCTCTGTTAATCTGTGAAGCTCAGCCTGTAACTTGTCTTTCAATGCCAAAGGGACCTTTCTTGGCGGGTGTATAACTGGTGTGACAGACGGGTCGACAGTCAGATGGTACTCGCCTGACATGCATCCAGTTCCTTGAAATACTTCTGGAAAATGTTGTAGGAGAGAGGCTTTTGTTACTGGTCCCATTTTTTCCTTTCCTGTAGTAAATGGGGTAGACTGCACCTGGATAATATTCTCCTGTAGTACTTTTATCAGTTCCATTTGCTGTATTGCCATGCTTCCAAGGATTGGGGTCGTAGATTCATCAACAACTACAAAATTGATTAAATATTTTCACTTGTTTTGGGGGTTGACCATCTTGACTTTGCAGTGGCCAACTGGCTTGACAGTTGTGCCATTGTACATTGAGAGTTTTGTGCTTGTTGCAGGGCATGAAATAAGAAAAAAATTTGGAGTGCCGCCAGAATTTGTTTTAGCAATCCAAAAATTATATTGACTTGCAATTTTTGATTTTTGAGTTGCCATTTTTTAAAAGTTGAAAACACGCACAAAATAATTATAAAATGAGTTCATATAATATTCCTTTCTTTTTATCAGTGTGGCATCACATAATCACTATTCATAGGCTTTTGGAATTTAACAAAATTTTGATTTGCAATTGATGAAGTTTTTCAGTTTTAAATCACTACAGAGAAACAAAACTGGTCAATGTTTTGTAACTTCAACATTTAAAATATTAAAACAGTTAACCAAACACTGCTAAAGTTTCGCATGCTTCAAATGGAACGCTTGTGTTTCGCACACAGTCTGCATCGCATTTTTTTGATGTATACATGGCCGTTTTTTCTTTCTTCCACGACTGTCTCAAGCCAGTTGAAGCCCCATTTTAATTTAACTGTGCCTCTTGTTGCATTTCTCTGCGAGGTCATTTTGAAAAAACGTACAAGAAATCATGCAGAAAATACTCACAGGTAAATCTCCCAAACCTCTTAACAGCCGCCATTTTGCGTGAATTGAGGTAGTTCCACTTCAGATCGAGGCTATGCTTTGTCAAAACACTGCTGACCAGTACATTCCATGCTTGGGCTGAATATCGTCCATGCATGTTTGTAAATTGGACAAAATCAAATGTAAACGCAATTTTTTCGCTTTATTCTATTTTGTATTAAATTTCCTAAACATGAGAAAGTGTTACACAGTAAAATGGCAATGAAAAAAAAGTATTTGATAAAAATTGCAAGCTGCAAATGACTGCAAATTTGGATTGCCATTTTCCTTTTCGTTTGGCAATCCAAATATTTTTTGGCGTGCCAGTTCCCCAATTTGGCCTTCCATTTGGCACTTGGCATGCCGCTATTTCGCGCCCTGCTCAGCCAATAAGATTGCAGTAATTTTCCATGCACATTGTTATGACCAAATAAAAGTAATTATTAGTAATAAACTAATGATACAATACAAATACCTTCCAAGTCCAGCTCTCTTCAACTGTTTACATCTATACAATGAATCACCATACTTCATCAGTCTTACATAATCCTTGGCGACACTGAAATAAACATTGTGTGCACACCAATTACTGGCAAAATAAATAATGATTGATAATAGGAATAAGCCTTCTTATCAAACTAGTAGCTTTATTCAGAATATTTCTAATTCAGCATACTGTTATATTACATAAAATTATTAGAAGGTCAAACAGATGGAAACAAAACTTCTTAAAAATAGAATCTGAAATTATACAAAGTTCTATAAAGTTAACATAGGTCAGCTTTCATTATTTATGGGGGTGGGGGTGGGGGAAGGCCAGAAAAAGTTTAGAAACTTGTTAACCTCTCTAAAAGAGAGCTCAAAATTTTAGGACTCTCCCCAAAAAGTCTACCAAAATATTTACACCCTCCCCCTAATTACAAAAAAATGTTTCAGAAACTGCAAAGGAGTTGTATTTGACTTTTTTGAACATTGAATATTTAATCACATCTATCACAACTTACTCTTGCTTTATATGTAAAATTTGTCAATACGACAAATGAAATTTATACTGTTCAATAATAACTGACCATTGCAGCAGCATTCAAGCAACAGCCAAAGAATCATTGCTCAGAAAAACTGCAAAGAAATGACGGGGCAAACAACTTGGATAGATTCTGCTGCGGACACGCTGATCAATGGCTAAATTTTATGACAGTATTTTTGGGTCATTTTACCATGATAACTGGAAATTTTGTGGTGGAAACAAAAAGCAGTTCCAGAAAAATCTCATGCCTAAGCCTATCGCAAGTATGACATACAATTGCAATGTGCCCTAAAACATGTGTGTTCTCGATTGGAACATTGGCATGGCCATATACTGTGTCCTGAATGGTTTATACTGGTCCATTGCATCATGTTAAGCTTAACACAAAAGTCACAGTTGCCAACTGAATAAATACAAAACTTGGAGTTTTAACATTTGTCTCATTCTGTCAGGGATGTAAGAAATGATGTAAAAATTATGTAGTTACTACTACATTCTTGCTATAAGAATAAATGGTTTTGCTAGTAAATCATACTTGGTACTCAAAAATTTGTAACCATCTCCAACACCATGCCCCAATAATTTAGGCCCTCCCCAAATCCGTGTCCAAAAAAACATGACCCACCCCCGGAATTTGCTGGCCCTCTTTCCCCCAATAAAATAATGAAGCTCCCTAGTTTACTACAGAAGTGAGAGCAGTTTCAAAAAATTGTTACTCTATTACTGAAACATACCATTTTAAATTTTAGAAGCTGCGGGAAGTGGGGCTTCATGGATAAGGAATTATTAAGGGAATGAGGAATGCAATGGTATCCAAGCTCCTAAGATACGTACTATACAACTTCATGTGTGATTGTCACAGATTCAATCAAAAATCAGAAAATTACACTGTGAAACAAATAATAGTCAGTCAATGAGATAATGAGGTAAGCCATCAATTTATATCTTCTGCTTCATCACAACCTACTGTAAATATTCACTTGAATGGCCGTGTAATAAACCAGATTAAACTATAAAAGAAACTATACTTTATTCAACCGCCATGACACCCGG
>JAOEJH020037619.1:0-10678 GCA_025448215.2 Palythoa grandis
GTGATTGGTCAACCCGGGACATGTGACCAATTGCGCAATATTGGCCATTTCTCGTGGACGGAATCAGGAAAAAAAACCAAACCCATTTTATAACTGGGCTTACCACAGGTAGCCCAGTAAAAATCGCACTTGCATTCAAAACCATTATAAGCCTTGTAACTTTATTCCGTCTTGACATTTGACGTACTCCGATTTATTTTATTCAAATTTTCAGATTGTCCATCGGTCGATCGGCCCATTATTTACTGTTTTTAGGTATACGTAAACGTATACGAATGTACGTATATTAGAATAGTTGCTCAAATGTTCGTAGTTTGTACTTTATTGGAAACTTATTAACCATGGACATTTGAACCTTGAAACCCGGTGACCCGCAACCCTGAGTAAAATCCCTCATATGTGATCAAAATCTAAATTTCGGATAAAATCAGCCAAATCTGTTACAGAACTTCTAGTTTTATGGTGTATATCCTACAAAGCTCAATAATGCAGCGGTTTGCAGAATAAGTTTAGAATCTACTGACAAATTGTGGCTGTCATTATTCTGAACAACATGGCATTGGATTTTTCGTATTTCAGCTGTCACGTTGTTTCTCTTTGCCGATCGACTGAGCGTAACAGCCACTTCATCCATCATACTTTAACCTTTGATATTGTTCATTGTGATTTCGACTTCTTTTGACTCTGTTTAGCAGTAAGAATGTAAGGACTTGGTATTAAAATGGAATAATTGGGCCATTTTAGAGATCATAATTTTCAAAATTTTCTGGGGGAACGTTCCCAGACCCCATAGAACTGAAACTTGCACCACTATTTATCGCCCAGTTCGCCACTCGTTCAGAGTGAAAGTGACCTGCATCGAGGCTCCTGAAACTTAGGATGTGTTATATTACTGTTATGTAACACAATTCTAGCTAAGTTTTCAAATCTCAATATGTTTTTATTTTCAGAATTTAGTAACGAAAATACTGTATTGACATACTAAGCACTAAACAGCGGTTTCTTTGGTGCGCGAGTAAATGTTAATCACGCGCAAAGTTCCTAGTTCGTTATAGCTAAATATTAGTATAGGTAACCACACGACTAATCTCGTTCAATTTGGAAATAATTTGCACAAGTGAGTTTCAAAAAGTATTAAAATTGCATAAGCTCGTAGGGGGAATGCAATTTGAGCTTTTTGTAGAACACAAGAGTGCAAATTATTTCCAAATTGAACGAGATTAGTCGTGTGATTACTTTTTAACTAGTGGTTACCAAAGGTAAAAAAAGTTGCTGTCGAGCTTTGTTGAAGGCAGTATTATCTATTTGTTAATGTTGGCACTTTTTAAAGCTTTTATAATTACTTCCTTTAGACTTTCGTATTATTAGCTTTTAGTGTACATAGTTTGTAAAAATACAACCGAACCCCTAAGGGGCCTACCATTTAACTTTTGAGGGGAGGAGGGTGAGTATTATTTTACAAAACAAATGACACCAACATTCCTTTATTTTAAAACAAGACGCATAACTGCGTCGCTCGGCCCGGGGTACTCGGGCTTCCTTCATAGTAACAAGTAGCAAAATCCTGTATATGTTACGGCTGATAATGTTTATTTGTTAAGATGTCTTAGTTCTAATATTTTAGAGAAACATCAGTTTATTTTTTTAGCAAATTTGCCATGTTATAGTTTTGTAGTTTAGATTTGATTCCTGAATAATTTGTATAACTTTTACAGAATACAGTGCCGGTGTGGTTCTAATTTTTCAAGCAGTTTAGAGTTTAGATATACGGTTCAGCGCTTGTACGTATTTAACTAAAATTAGAAGCTGCACAGTTATAATCAACACGTTTTTAGATCAACTCTTGTTATATTCTGTATCATAAATATCCTACCGTTGGAACTTTATCCAGTACAATACCTTTCCTGATAAATCCTTATAGATATAGCTACTTTAGCCATTTATTTTATGAACAGTTTGACTTTATAACGGTGCCCATAAATACTTGAAGCTTTTCTAGTCTAGTTTTGTCACTAGGTCATGTTACATCCATGATAATACAATCAGTCACACTTACAGCTAGCCTTGCATTTCCTGTTTACAAAGAGCCTTAGTTTTATTCATTTCTGCTTACTGTTTTATTTACCCCAGTTTACTCGACAAATCGGATTTTAATATTTCTTCACAATTAACTGTCAACTTTATTATAAAGATTTATTTTTATTTAAAAGCTATTTCAATGATATAAAGGGGATATTTCTAGTGTTCTATCTTCATGCTCAGCTAGCCATTCAGGCTCAAGCTGTGTAAAGTGATATGAGTTCGGTATGGATCACATTTCCCACGCATGCGCTTTATCTCGTGAACTGCAATTTGTGACTGAATGCGGAAAACAAAAAAAAAGTAATGAAGGCCGATTTAAAACTCGGGCATTCCACTAGAAGCCGAGTAATTTTCTCTTCAAGGGCACTTTATGATATAATCCTATTAGATATTAGGTAACGCGTGATCAAACACGTGCTAACTGATGCGGCAATGCGGGGGAGCCGACCGTAAACAACAGGGCTGCAAATGCGGAAAACGGACAGAACTCAATCTCGATGAAGCTGCCCTTTATAGGGACGATTGGTGAAGGCATACATAAAGTTCGGGAATAGAATGCTGCCTCGCTACCGCTCGACAGCAAAAACAGGCGCTTTATCTTTTGCTCGGTAACCACGCATAACTGGAACCAGGCCCTTTCTGTAATAAAACTAGACACTTTAAACACACGTTAAAATCTGAATTATTGTCGTCACCGCCAAACGAGTTCTATGGAGGGGGATTTTGGACAAAATTTGAATTAAGTTGACGCATATATATGCCATTCGATCGTACCTTCATGAAATTGGACCGTACCTTCATGACGTTCGATCGTATCTACATGCCATTCGATCGTGCCTTCATAACATTCGATCGAATCAACATGCCATTCGATCGTGCCTTCATGCCATTCGATCGTATCTACATTACATTCGATCGTGCCTTCATAACATTTGATCGTAAGGTCGTACCCATTCCATACCCCCCCGTACCTGCATGTCATTCGATCGTACCTACGTGGCATTAGATCGTACGCACATGGCATTGGATCGGGTCAGCGGAATCACGCCCATCAGTCACAGGCGGCCGGCTCATTATTTCGGCGCGAAATACAACAACGGCGCGAAATACTTAATTTGTTTTATTGTCTCCTCTTTGTCAAGCGTTCAAGCGTGTACAGTATTTAAAAAAATGTCAGAAGAAAGAGAGAGATCAGTTGGGCATGTGGTTGAAATTCTCCGGCAAGCAATACGGAGAATAGAGGAAGGAAACAGTTTTACTACTCACTCCCAGAATTGCTGCTATATCGGCGGCTTTAAATCCTGTCTCCAGAAAATATTCCAAATTTTCTTTAGGAATATCGAATCTTGGCCTTCCCCTGTTTTCGCTGAATGACATCCTGGGGGTGGAACGGGTTTGGTGAGACGGACCGTTATCGACAACTGCAAGCTTTTCTTGCAGAATTTGCTTTGCCTCGACAATGTGGTCCAAGAGGTTATCCTGCGTTCCTAATCTTAATAAAACAAACGAATTCCTGTCCAGCTTGTAAAATACATAATCTAGATACGCGAAAAAATCCCTGCTCTCTAATTTCTGATTGAGATCAATTAAAATGCTTTTTATGTTTTTTAAAATAAGTTGCTCTGGATTCTCATCTTGTCCACCGCTCGCCATTTTGCATCACGTTTTGAATCATGGGTAGGTTTTACGTGATTCCGCTGACCCGATCCAATGCCATGTGCGTACGATCTAATGCAACGATCTAATGCCATGCAGGTAAGGGGGGGAGGGAATGGGTACGAGTTTATGATGAAAATGTCATGAGGGCACGATCAAATGTCATGAAGGTACGATCGAATGTAATGTAGATACGATCGAATGTCATGAAGGCACAATCGAATGTAATGTAAATACGATCGAACGTTATGAAGGCACAATCGAATGGCATGTAGATACGATCGAATGGCATGAAGGCCCGATCGAATGGCATGTTGATTCGATCGAATGTCATGAAGGCACGATCGAATGTCATGAAGGTACGGTCGAATGTCATGAAGGTACGATCGAATGGCATGTAACCCGTCAACTTAATTCAAATTTTGTTCAAAACCCCTCTCCATAGAGTTCTTCGTCACGAATTCACATTAGACGAGGAGCTCGTCTGACGAGAAACCCGTCTTGACGAGTTTTTCGTCTTCTAGTGTGAAAACGGCTATTAATGAGTCTACCACTCCTTGATTGGCAGTTTAGGACAAAGGATTTTTTGTCTTTAGTGTCTTAGAGGTTTGTTTATAAACATTATGTCAGCTGAAATCCACCTATAATCAGATGCTGGTTTAACACCTGATATAATAATATGCATGGAAAAAGTACTGCAATCTGATTGGCTGCCAATTATTCCCCGACACTGCAGTAACATACAAAAACAGTAGAATTACAAGTTATTTGTACTGGTTGTCAGGTTTGCTGACTGCATCGATGAACTAATTAGAATTTTAAAGAAAAAGCTTCAAACAAAAACGTAGTTACATGCACAAACAGCTGGCTCAGAGTCGTTAAATCATGGGCAAAACAAATTACAAACGTGTCAATTAATTTTCAACTCTGCCTCCTTTTTTACCACCACGCAATGTCTCTTCCGCGCGTCTTTTCTTTTCGTGAACAAAAATAGTTTGAATGCATATTATTAACAAGTAATCGAATGGTTTGCTCGCGCAATTTGTGATTTATCAGTACTCGCATATATTTCAACAAACTGAGCTCTCTTCGCTCGTTGAAGTTTAAATTATTCTTTGAAATATTTACAAGTGCTGATAAATCCCGAATTGCACGAACAAACCATTGCGTAGCTTTGGAAAAAAAACATTATTTTAAAAACGTTTTCAGCTTAGAAGCGGCTGTTGATATCAAAGATCCGTTATGAAAAACAACATCTGAGCTCATGCATCATAATAAACCTTTGTCGCGGTAATTATTCAGCATTATATACTAGTAGATTTTGCAAAAGGTTTCACTGTAATACATATTTGCCAACAAAAATGCATGCTTTAAGCTGACTTTACTCTTTTATTGATTAGAGAACATTAGGTTACCTACTAGCTAGAGATAGCTTTGAATTAAAGATTGACTAAAGTATACTAAGTATTCATGACTATCCCTTTGTTATCAGCTTGAGTGCATTCATGCAGACTACAGAAACGTAGGGACAAACGAATTATTGAGGGGAGGGGAGGTAGGGGAACCGTGAACCTAGGAATGTGCATAAAATTACTCTTATTCTGATTTTTTTTATTCTTAGTATCAATTTTACCTCGCAAGGGTAATTACCGGGCTACCTGTGGTAAGACCAGTCATAAAATGGATTTGTTTTTTCTTTGTTGTCGACCAAACAAATTGTCCATCCCACAAGTCCTTGCGGCGCCAGCTCAAGCACTTGGTTTGGACTCTGGACTCACAAGGCCCATTTCTTGCTCGATCGTGCATGTTAAGGGAAAACAAAGAAAATATGAAATGTCACTAAACGTGATTTCTAACTACATACAAACACACACATTGCGGCAGACCCACACGAAAAGATTGTACATTTGGAACGGTTCGTTCCGCGGACCGAAGAAAAATTAAAGCAAACTATGAGCAAATATCAAAACAAACAAATGAACTTGCCAGTGTTCAACTATCAAATGAACTACAACACCACAAAACTACTTTAACAAACTTGACTAAAAACAAAAACAGTCTAGGTGCTGAAGACAACAAGAAAGACGCCATTTTTTCTGTTGCCGAAAGATCAAGAGCAAGTATATCATGTTGTATGTTTACATCTTTATTTTAATTAACATTGCATTTGTTTCGTAATTTGCCGAAATAAATAGTCGAATTTTTGTTATGTATATAACAGTGGTGCTAGTTATAGTGATAATGTCGCATAATTTTATAAGAAAACACCGGAACCCCAAGCTGAAGCGATTAGTATCAGTGAAAATAAAATTTGAAATGGAACTAAGATCTCGTTATGCTAAGTTTTTCGAAAAATCAGTCTTGTATTCAGTTATGTGAATGCCAGGTATCAAGACGACGTGTTAGAGATCCGAGCAGGTTGCCTGCAAACAAGCCGAAAACGCCTATCGCAGAAAAACAGAAGTACGAGGCAATTTGTATGGACACAAATACGTAAATATACAATTTTGGGAACTTTCAAAACATCACTCGCGCCCATAAATCACGAAATGCACTCGCGTTCATACGATTTTCTATACGGCTTATAATAATGAAAATACTTTTCAAAGTAATTAATAAGGAGCACGTTTACGTGTATTTTGCAATATTACTCTGAGCAGTTTCAATACAATAGGTGGTTTGCAAGTAATCCCTAGAGACACAGATAACAATGCTGTAATGTACAATTCCTGGTGGACGAACAAAAGCAGCTAATGAGAGATCTTTTGTTTCCGTCCACCAAAAATGGCGGCGATGACGTAACATGAAAACCATCAATTGCCCCTTAAAATTGCTTCCGTTAGTAGAACTATTGTCATCCCCGCCCCCACAGGAAATACTAACGTTAAAGTAGAGATGCATATACTGCTTTCTTTAAGGCGCTGTTGGACTGTGCAATTTTCCCAGCAACTTGTCTCGGAACGCCTGAAAATGTTGACCGGGGTAGTCTGGAGATAGAAATACGAAAATATGCACATGCGCTCTTGTAAAATATACAAGAAAATGAGAACAAAATTGTTGAGGGGATGTTAGACTGTGAATGGAGTTGTCAGTTGCTGCAATACGTTGGGAAAAGTAGAACTGAATTCTACTTTGTGCAACGCGTTGCGCAACAAAAAACATTGCAAAACAAACCCTGTTACACTTCGCAATTAATATTTTTCAGCAACTTGTCTCGCAATGCCATTGCGAGACAAATTGCTGGGAAAACTGCACAGGGTAACAGGGTGTTTAGTAGTTCAAACTTAGCAGACACCAGAGCCAACACTTACCAGGGTAGAGTGCGCTCCTCACTGCAGACTGCGGCAGGATTCACTTCTTTACTTATCGATATCAGATAAATCTCTCGTCGGATCCCTTTTAACAAAGATTGGTATACGCATTTTTTATTTCCTTTAGGTAAAGTATATAATTATTAGTATTCCATACAACAGCACAAAGCTCCGTCGGAGTTCAACCCAAGATGCGGCAAAAGACATTGTTTTTTGAACTGTCAAAAAGATGCTAAATGAATACTCTATCCCTTTAATCTCTACTAACCTAACATGATGATCACTAGTATATCATAGCTATATCGATATCATCCTTATCTTCAATCAATTAAATTTAATATTTAAACTTGCAACTGAGGTTCAACGAAAAGCAAGAATGTGTTTCGACACTAGGGCTGAAAAGGCTTTAAAGTCGCAACTTGAAAAGATCTGAAAAGTTCAAAACCTACTGCGAACTGAGAGGCGAGGATAAAACTCCGTATAAACTAGTAGTACCGGTGCGTGGATAAGCGACGATTTCAGGATGTGTGCTTAGTTGTTGTAGGGGGTGATACAGACCTTATCCGCTGGCTTCAATGTTTTCCCAATACATTCCACTTGGGAAATAAAGCTCTTTGTCTCAGATACGGAAATGAAAATGACACAAAAGAATTTTCACTTTAAACAAAGCACCTCATTTCTCAAGGGAATTGTAATGGAAAACATTCAGGCCAGCGAACAAGGTGAGAGGCTGTGAGCCTCTTTGATCAGAACAAGTTTTTTACTCATGGCATAGTTATGTCTCGATTTGAAGGAACAGCCTTTACTGCATGAGTTTATGTTCATGCAAGTATATTTCTTTCACATGTTACTAGAAATTCTGGACACGAGGCTTAATGTCAGCTCTTACTTTCAGAACAGGTTAACTATTTTGCAAAAAGTTGCCAGAGCAAAAGGACATTTCACATAGATTCAACAAATTTGAAACACACATGCAAAATATTTCTCAATCTGCATATTTAACAAACCAAAAACTTTAAAGCAACAGCGTTAACAATGCGACTGAGGAAGTCAACACCACACCTGCTACAATCGAATCAAATGCAATTTTTCCGAGAGAACCCCAAAAGACAAGGTTTGTGCAATTAGTATGTGTAATCAAGCGGTGACGAGTGAAATTAGGGAATAATTTCACTTGCGTTTTAGTTTTGTCAAAAATCTAATAATTTCCCGAGCTTTCGGGTGAGGGAAATTATTGGAATTTTGACAAAACGCGAGTGAAATTATTCCCTAATTTCACGAGTATACCATTTGATTACCATTTAATGCCGTGGGTGACAAATTACGCTCACAACCGTCAGTTTTTGACTGGTTTATTCTCTCGAAAACTCCAAGCCTTGAAAAGTATAAGTTTAAACATAAAAGCACACATTTTGGCTAAAGTTCGCAATTTTCTGAATTTCTCGACAGAAAGCCCTTTCTTTTAATTCTTGCTTTTCAAAAATTGTTTCAAAGTAAGGCAACTGTCAAATTGGGACTCAAATGATTGGTTATTTCGTCATGAATGAACTTACAACAGTGCCCGTGTTGTTTACACACGGAGGCGTAAAGCCGCTCAAATAATTCATGCAATTGTTCGGGTAAAATCGTCTCAGGGTTTTTCTCAAGGCCATTTTCGTCACACCACTTCTCAAAAACCCTCACCCAGTTAATTGTGCTCTCTCTCGTGTTTAAGTTTTCTGCAGCGTCTTTTAATTGCGTTACGTCTTCATCTGTTACCGTCTTAAATCTCGACGCCATCTTGGCACTGATCAAGATACAGGTAGGAGACGTTGCCGTGGCAATTTTGTAATTTCACATGTGAAATTATGAATTAACGCTGAAATTTCGCTTCAAAATTAAAGAGTAATTTGTCACCAATGATATTATACTTTAAAACACGTGGCTCGTATTATAAATTTTGCCATTATTTAAACAGAGCCCACACGGAACTCAAATAATTTTCCGTAGTGCAAAGTAGACAAAATTTACCAACACTTTAGCTGCCTCCTTTCCTAAAGATCAAAATCCCAGAATTTTCTCTCATCTTCCTCATCTACCGGTGCTTTCTACTCTTTCTTGCTTCGGAAACTGTTTTCTTGCCTCGTTTATGCCGACGCAAAGAGTTAAAGCAGAGCAAACGACCACGAAGCGGAAAATGTACAATCAAAACTGATTACAAGCTGTTGTTGCCAAAAGCAAAAAATCTTACAAGTGCCTGTCAGAAAATTGTAACAAGGACGGCAATTAAATAACCTAACAAGTAGGTGGAAAACTTAAACTCCGGCTTATAGAGAAGTTATTTGAAAAAACTTTCCAAACACACATAAAACAATAACTCGTTCTTTCACCTGTTTTCTCGCGTTTGGAGTATATTTGTTGGAACAATGCTAGAAATGTCTTTGCCAGCTGTGCAAATACGGCTCATTTGCGAGCTGCTGCGCATCAACCAGAATACTTTGCAACAAGCAACCAGTATGCCTCGTGGTTCACGCAAACACCTCTTGATTACAAGTGCTGTCTCCGCTTGTTCGATTATAAAAGTATTACACCAAGTAAAATTAATTCAGTCAAATAAGAACGAACCAGCTAGCTTAATAGAAGCTTTGAGGGTGAAACAGCTTGAAATATAAGAGCAAAAAAGAACAAAAAAGAACAAACAAGGCAGGCGATGACACAATTATTATCGGAGTGAAGAGTTTTGTGTTTATCTGCGCCGGTAAACGTGCGTCTAAATTTTCTCTTGAACTTTTTTTTTATTTTAGCAAATCACGGCGTAGGCTTATTAAAAGGAAAACGGAGCAAAAAACATCTAAATGATTTTTAATCGAGATTAAATGCTTACCCACAAGACAGCAAATAAGACGATACAAAAAATTTGATTTTACATTTGTCGTAAATGCAATACAATTGTGCTCGAGCAAAATTTAACTATTTGTCAATAAGAAAAGTATGGCCAAAACGACAAGTATATTTTGGAAATAAACACAAATTAACACGAGCCACGTGCAACCATTTAAATGTTTATGGCAAATACTATCTCAAATCAAAATATGAATCTGGAAAACGAACACACTGAGACACCATACTACATGTCAACATATCAAACAATCACACGCCGCTGTTCACCGTCGGGCGGGAAAATTTCGCGCCAAAACACAGCACGTACGTGACGTGTGAGCAGGACTTGTCTTATGGGTTATCGCGTCACCAAGCAACCAACGGACCAATTTTCAACTGAATGTAAGTAATCCTTCTCTGACTTTATTGATGTCAGTGCTATGAATCAGTTGCGGTAAGGGTTTTTTTCCTTCTTCGCTACAAAACGTCGAGTTCTACAATTGGCATTGTCAAAGCAGTGTCGTGAACCAACCACTAATCTCTATTTTAAGAAAGCGCTAGTTGAATTTATTATATTCTCAGCAAAATATCTAATTTCTGATTGGATAATTGGGAATGCATAAATAGGTTATGGAGTGCATTTTAAATTATTGAGTGCAATACGGAAGTTGCTATGGAGACACTCGCAAGCGCCAAAGTTAAAAACAAAAACAAAATGGCCGACAGTCGTTCTTGCTTTGTCAAACCAAAACGATGTTGAACAACAGAAA
>JAOEJH020037821.1:0-16743 GCA_025448215.2 Palythoa grandis
GAAGAGCAGAGCACGTAATCTGAAGAATTTAAACGTGTGGCTAAAAAGGCGAAAAAGTTCATGAAATTTCAAATGAAATTCATAAAATTTTCGTTTAGAAAGGATAAACCGTTTTCTAGAAAAGGTGAAGGCAGTAAATTCCCCACGTAAAATGGTTTAGTACACCATTCTTCAGTTTAATTATGTCGTGGATAATGCATAGTGTTGAAAGGACGAGAGCAGACCATCGACTAATATCAACCTCCGTGGTCTGTTTATAAACCCTTTGATGTAGGGCAAACTTTAAAATACGAGTAGCATGACGTTTCTAGGTGGAAATACAGAATATAAGCCTATCATCACAATTGATATCAAAGAAACTTCCCTTTAGCCGTTGCGACATCGTGAATACATTCAAAAACAACATTTCTACATCTTTAATTTGTAATTTGAAGCTAGTAAGCCACAAAATCAATTTAATTCAACAATTTAAAATACAAATCGCCGAAAGCCTATGTTTCTATTGTAAAAAGCTATTTTAACTACGCAAAATACAAAGTCGAAGGCTTTCTTGTTTTCTGTAAGTAATGCCAGAATTTACATGCGAGATTAAATCTTAGCCAGAAAGAAAAAGAAAACGCTGCATCTTAGATTAAGGGTAAAGACTAAAGTGCCAAAAAATCCGTTAGTCATACTAAGCCTTTTAGTACAATGACAAGAAGTTTCAATCTCTACGTAAACACAAGCTAAAAAGTGGCTATTCAGCATGCAAGTTCTATCTGCGCAACTAACGCTTATCTGTTACGTAAATCCCCACAAAGATGAGATTTGATAAGGCAACGTTTTATTCCACATGGAATACAGAAACTGCAATGTCAACTGGGTTAGTTTTTCGTGACAAACATACAGGGCTACTTCAATATGCTTTACTCATTACATGCTCGTAACGAAATCGACGAGCTGTTTTCCACATAAAGAGATTAAATTTTGTTTACTTCAAGTTTGCAAAAACAATCTTAATATAGATTGTTCTTAAGTTATTTTAAAAACTTTCCTCACTTTCAAGATATGTCTATAGTCTTCCAATTTTTAATTTATATAATTTATAATGAATCTATCTTTTTTTATTCTTAAAACTGAAAATATAAATATGGGAGATCAGATAGTGAGAGTCATTGATCTTTCCTCGGGGAAACACTAAACACTGGGGCTTGTTCAAAACAACAGAATGACAGCGTGTATTTTTTAACCAAAACACCGATTAATTTGCTCTGCAAGTCACCAAAAGCTCGCTATAATTTATAAAAGCTGTAAATAATAACAGTCAACAAAAGAAAAAGATCTCGTCTGTTCAACTCAGTCACGTTTAAACATGACTAACTTGAAGAAACGTGATTTAAACGCACACCGCTTGCCGGGTTGAATGAGTTTATCTTTTCCGTGTAGTACAACACAAAAGCCAGGTCTTATAAAGTGAAGGCTGCCAATTTTTACAATCCGAGTTTCCGGCAAAAGCAAAATTAAAAAAAAATACATTTCTACTGTTTGGCAATCTGATAATTTGTAAGTCCGACACGAGATTATAAACTAGTGGCCGTCTAAAATGGCCGGAGAATTCTTTTTCTATTAAGAAACTTGTTGAGGTATCCTTATAGAGTCTTTGTTATCTGCTTTATAGAAAGTTTCAGTAAAACAGTCTTCTATATTTATTTTTTGTGACGAACATCTGTGACCCATTTGAAAGCTACTAAAGATATGCTGCTTTCTCTGTTAAGACTGAGAGGCATGCAATAATAAACACGCATTCTCCGTCGGAGTAACGCTTCAACTCTTAAAGTTTTCGCACCAGTACGTACATGCCTTGCCTTATACACTTGTTCTTCACCTAGATTACATCTCACGTTTTTATCCCACGGTCGTTTAGTTCTCATTTATCTTCTTCTAAAAAATCCCTTGTCCGTACAACACTCTTTCACCGTTACAGTCACAAAATTAGCAGTAACATCAGTGATGAAAATTTGGTCAATAAGCGGTTTGCGCCAGCACGTGTAGGACTCGCTTACCGTAACTGTCGTATCATGATCTTTCGAATTCGGCAGCCTGTTGTTTGAATCCTCACTTTTAGAGTTTCTGGAACTTCCATTTTGGTTGCTGCTGCAATTGCTAGGGGATCTTGAGTCGTAAGCGCGTTTGCGAGTTGTTTCAGCGACGTGAAAGCGCGGTACGGTCTGAGGCAAAGTGCTGAAAACGTAAGATCTTTCTTTCCTTCGTCCGACGTTTTCGTTAACTGTGTGTGGGCTACTGCTATGTAACGGTACTCGGTTCGGATGGTGAAATCCTGGCTGTCTAAACGAGGAAAATGAAAGTTTAGTCGCTTTTCCACCAGCCTGTTCTGTGCTTATCTTTGGAAGAAAAGAGCTGGGTTTAACATTAGACTCCGGAAAGGAATCTGTAATTGTAAAGCCTCTATTTCCTTGCGGTGCTTGCAGCCGTTGAAGATCGGTTTTTCCTTCCGAAGTAAGGTTAAATCTATCATCGGACAAAAAGCTATGGACTGGTTTGTCAGCCCGCTTATTATCAAAGTTATAGCGCAGTTTAGAAAGAGTTGGACAGTTCTCTATTGCCGTTGTTTCATTTTGTTTAGGCAAATGGATAAGGTTCTGGTTGTAATCGTGGCCGATCAATTCCCTATCGCGGAGAAGATGAAAACTTTCTTTTCCTGTAGGGAAAGAAATCTCGGATCTTGTTTTTCCAAAGGGAACAGCTGCTGATGAATTGATAATTTTCTCTTGGTTGGATGAGGAAGGTCCGCGTCGAATTGCCTTAAATGTCTGATCTTCTATCATGTTTAAATCCGAGACTTCTCCGGGAGATAAGGTAGAATCGCTGCTTTCACCATCAGGACTGGCATCATCGTGATCTTCCTGCCACTTAAGGCCATCTTCACCGTCAACTTTGGGATGGAACTGCGAACCCTGAATCGTAAACATATCAAGTTAGAATCAACAAAGACGTTACAATGAATAAAGAAAGCTCTGGAAGCACCATTGCACCAGCTGATGCGGATCTCGGCTGGCTGGTAAAGCAATTACTGCAAGATCCTTTCGAAACCTTCTGCTAACCGACCAAAATAAAGATTTTCTTTCGCTTACCAGTTCCATTTTTGGCTTTTTGGCAACAGTAGCGATGCCTCGCTGCCATCTCGTACGTTTTCCCCGCTTACGACGACTGAAAATGAAGGCACGAAATTAAGACACATATCTGCAACGTCGATGCGAGAAATATATAACTAATGCAAAATTGTTACGACACGTTCATGTTCGACTTACCTGTTCTCGTAAGCGAGCAGAAGTCGGCTGTCTAGAATATTATCGGCTGGTTCCCATGTGTTATGCCTGCGTATTGAACAAAAAATTAGCCATTATTCGAACATAAATCATTTCAGTATATACAGTCAGTGGTGACTTACTTCGGTGACCAACCTCTCCACTTCACCAAATACTCTGTCTTTCCCTACAAAACAACATAACAAATTAACATATAAAAATATCTGTGACAAAACACGAAATGACAGTAGTCGACATCGCTTGATTTACGACTTACTTTTCGAAGTCTTTTCTTTAGAATACACTCTGCCGCAAATATTCCTTCCACAGGCGGTTGTTCTGTTGCATTTTCTTCGGCCGTTTCGCCATCCATACCTGTCTACTTGTTCATCGATCTCGGTAGGAAATTCAATATTTACTTGCCCGAGGGAATTCGAATTTCATTCATTGGCTATCCCGTAATATTAACCGAGACAATAGCATTACGTCATGTGGTTTGATGAGTGGTAGTCTGGTGGCACAAGAATAGTTCAAATATGACTTCCTTTCCGTAATTATCTATAATTGCCCGTTTCGACTTCTGTAAAAGTGTTTTCTATGAAACTATAAATCCTAACAGATTCTCCCTCAGCGATCATAACTTAACTTTCAAGATCTTTTGTTTCCCTTAGTCATAAAAAAATTTTCAAGTTTTATAAAGGAAAAAAAAAATAACCGGTTATTCTTGATCATATCAGGAGATTTAGAACAGGTTTTTGCAAGTCATCACATCTAAGCGGGGAAACGCAGCTTATGAAAATTGCAAGATTTGATTTTTCCCCCCACATGCAACAAAAATGACGAGGACCTAACCCTCTAGCATGTCACTGTTTTAAATTTTATCCAGGCTCGACACCTATTACATGGTTAAAAAACATATAATGTACAAGCTCATTCATTAAACTTCCCTCACTGTAAAGTAGGCATGGGCTTCACAATAGCGCTATTCCAAAGAGGCGGAGAAATTATACGAAAAGGTCTTTCCGATGAATAAAAAATTTGATATCACCATATTTGTAAACACAAAAGAGGAGGAAGCCGGATTGTAAACCATTTTTCATACTTGTATGCAATGTAATTGATCGATTCTCCGCCAATATCAATAGTAAAAATATGTTGTCTAAGTCACCAAAAGAAACAGTCTTTGTCGACTTTTTACTTGTCTAATGTCCCGAGACAAACATTTTTAGTGCTTGCAAATTTTTCTTGTCGTCAAATATTCACTCATTCACTGGACTGTGTCTGAAATTTGGCAGTTCTACTTTGTTATGTCTTGTCAATGTGACACTTGTGAGCCATAAAAATATGCCGGGGGCGATTTCCTGCTCTCACAGCGAAATGACTCAGAATTAAATTCGTCTTGTATGTATTAAAATTGCGAAATGCGATCTGAATCGTTCAGTGAATTATATGATATTTCCGCAAAAAAAGCCAAATAGACCAACTCATGTAATTCTTCAAAACAAAAGTGTGTTTGTCGGGAAGTTTACTCACAAACCCACACAACAGAAGAAAGTTCCGCCAGTTTCAAGGCACAATGACGTCGGAGGTTTCACTACAAAGTTTGTTAAAGGGAAATACTTGAACCAAAATGAAGAGTTATGGTTCGGATCCATACTCACGAGTAGCAAATCAATATGAACCCGCTTTAATTTTTTTCGTGGTGGCATATATTGCTGAACTACAGTGATTTATTTAGGTTTTGATTAGTATCAAGTTAAACCAAAGAGAAAGACGATTCCTCTAAATTAAAGCAAATAAATTATTTTAAACGTTAGCAGTTGATTTATAAAAGTTTTGAGCTGATCAGTTGTTTCTCAAAATGGCGATGACGATATAGTTACCGTTTTGGATCAACAACACGCGCCATAGTTTAGCATGCCAACATAAGTTGTATAAACAGCTAGCAGTTTTGTCTTGTAGCAATTATAGAATCTTACTCAATTATCAGTTGCCCAAAATAAAAATTTATAAAAAATTTAACTGATAATGCAATAATGAATAAAATATGAATTGAAACTTTTGTATTTCAGTTTTGTTTCAATCTTTAGCCGGCTTTACAATGAGTTCTAAAACCTTAACGTGTAATTTCAGTTTTTCGCGGCATCCAGTTTAAGTATTAAATCGATATTATGCCGAATAACACTTTTAATGAGTTTTACATAATGAATTTTCTTCACTGAACAATTGTAGCAGAAGTTTCGACGTTGATGACGATGCTTTGCTATGATATATGATTATAATTCAGCATTTATGGATTGTCTAAATTCTAATCTATTTTACCCACGCACTTGAAAATTCAAGAACTCTGAAATCGTCATGCAGTTTTAAAATGTAACAATAATGAAATTATTATTGCCTTAGACGCTCAGAGAATAGCTTAGATAAAACAAAATATTGAACGCGTTGGCGGGTATGACAAATTATGAATTAATACTCGTCGCCGACGTAAAGTTTTTCAAAAGCTGACGCATGATACAGCAGCTGTCCTTTCGTTGGAGCAAAATAAATTTACTATTGCGTCAGTATTGCACAAGTTTCTTAAAAGAGTTTGTTTTTAAATAAAGCTGTCAATGTTTTTTGCGTACAAGGGCCTCGGATTGCGGTTTGTGTACACCGCTCCATGCGACCTGTTTTATTAATTTGTGCGCCTTAAAAGCAACAGGGCCGGTTCAAACATCACAGCCATAGGCTACTCATCTGTCTAGGTGGCTTTTCAAGGTAACTGTACAGTCCTTGAAGATGAATTTTTCAAGCATTGATAACGGCATAAGGACGATGCTATTTCAAGAAAGAAAGACAAAAAAATCGAACCTTATAAAATTTTGACTTTTCAGTGTCAGGGTTTTATTTACATACATTTAATTTTATGGTTTTTGTCCCGTCTTAACAAAGGCTTTGAAATATTTTTACCAAAAATGAAGACTCTGCAAGAGTCAAAGCCCCGCAAAACTAAGGAAAGAGGTCAAATCTTTGGACCTGCCTAGGGACCCGACTTTGGGAGCTGAGGTAGTGGGTTGTGTGGACTACCACCCCTTCTAGATCTCCGATTCCCCTCCCCCCCCCCTTAGCTTTGAAAGGTGGTGGTAGTGGGTATAGTGTCCCCCCTTAAAAATAGTCCTACATAGGGTGGTGGTGGTGGTGGTACTCCCCCCCCCCCTCTCCTCCGAAAAGTCTGGTCCCTAAGAAGGGCTAAAGTTCTGACCGCTCCCCTAAATACGTGAAGGTTCAATGTAATATCTAGTTCATGTAGTTCACAACAAAAAGTACGCGCACTCAAGAAAGACAAAGAAACTGACTCGCGCTCATCATCGCCTCAAAGTACAGAGGCAGCGCAGCTCAACGAAATCGGACTGAAAGCATATATAGCTACCTTTAGCTGCCTCTATACAGACCATGTGTGACCTCAAAATACAGAGGCAGCGCAGCTCAACGAAATCGGACTGAAAGCTTACATAGGCGCTTCTGGCTGCCGCTATACGGACCATGTGTGACCTCAAAATACAGAGGCAGCGCAGCTTAACGAAGTCAGACTGAAAGTATGCATAGGCGCCTCTGGCTGCCGCTATACGGACCATGCGTGACCTCGGAGCACCGGAAGGAAAACCGGAGTACCCGGAGAAAAACCCTCGGAGTCAGATAGAGATTGACTCACTGCCCACGTGCGGAGTCCAGGATTCGATCCTGGGTCGTAGAGGTGGGAGACACGAGTTATGACTTACCACCAATCTGATCCCCCAAGTCTAAAAAGTTTCCGTTTTGCCTAGTCAAGCAAACTAATCAAGTAGTAATAGAGGGTGGACGGAACCTGTGTGGTGATCACTCAAGCTGTTGGATATTAAGCCAAACCAAGAGTGATGCCTCCCCGACTCCTTCCTGGAGAGCACCTGTCTGTTTCAGGGCCCGGCTCAGTCGCAGGTGGTATTTGAAGATGTTTATACGCGGAGCTTCAGCTCGATGTATCCACGGGTTTACCACCTGCATTCTGTGTCTGTAGCCTTCCATAGCAGCAGGTTGGCTGGGGATTGGAACACGTCCAAAAGCGCGTAGGCGGCGGAGTAACGAAGGAAATGGGAAATTGAAACTTTTAGTTTTTTAAAAAACGATTTCCAAAAGATCATGCAGTTACACCCTTCCCCACGTTTCGGTGCCCAAAGTGTTCCTAACTTAACCAGCAGCCCATCACTAGGAGCGTTCAACTTTCCTTGTTTACCTTGCCCCCATCATAGTCATCAGATTAATAATCCAAGACATTCTTAGCTTTCGGTTCGCGCAAATAAGACAATGACTTTTCTATCCTTCCAATCAGAAGACGTGACGTCACCTTATTTGCATTCATATATCTTTTATTTGCACTGAAGCAATTCAGTTTCACAGGAAATACGTTTCTAGAAATAACCTCTTCTGCTACTGCGATGGGAGTTCATAGTAAGGACGTTCGTTCTGATAGGCTACTGTCTTTAAAATATAAAGTTAGCTTCACAAAATATCCAGGCTCGTTATCTGTGAGCCCTCCTTCCGTTTCAAGACGCTTGGCGTGATTGTTGATTAGAGTAATCAGTAAATTCACAGATATGAGGATACGGCAAGTGACCTTTAACTTGGGACATCTAGAATTGTTTCGGTATTAAGAAACTGAAACTTTTAGTTTTTAACGTTGAATTACAATAGGAAATAAAGATTTTAAAATTTAACAACCGGGCAGCAACGATTAACCGTATCAAGGTCTAATAGAGTCATACTACTATATATTTCACTCACTTAGCTATTCTAACTTCATCGTGAAAGCTTCATTCTTTTTATTCATTGTTTGCTGAAAGGGAATGATTTTTTAAATTTTTCTCTCTTTTTATCCATCCGTCCATTCACTCGTCCAGCCATTCATCTGTCCGTCCGTCTGTTAATATGAATAATACAACTTCTAAAATGATTTCACTTACGCATATGATCATAAAAACTAACTGACATAGATAGATAGATAGTGTTTATTAATTCCTTAATTACAGTTAAAACTGAATTGCTAAGGTTACAGGACATTAAAATATAAAGTACATTCTGTTACATAAAAGGCAAAGCTAAGATAATTATCTAAATAATAATCATGAACTCGTAGAAATTAATGGTGCTGGGCATGCACATGAAGTAAAAGACAGCTTTTCATTGCCATCGCGGCAACATCGTCAGGCCAACTGAGAAATTTAAACTATATGATAATATATAGTACAAACTAGTCGAGTGTGAAACAACAAATGCGCTAAGATACAATAAGTCAGAAGATAATATAAGCAAAAGCCAAACACTATAAGACAAAATGGCAAAAGTCAAGGTTAGAAATACAAAAAAATAAATTCCTCAGCTAATTGACCTGACGATGTTGCCGAGATCGCAGCGAAACGTTGTCTTTTACTTCATGATTAGTTAGTTTTTATGATCAATTGTTTACCCAAAGTTTCATTTATCAAAACATTCGCATGTAGTGATTAACCGAGCTATTGTGAACTTGATCTTGACAAATTTTCCCGATACCGTAGCCCCTCATTCATTCGAGTATGCCGTCTTGCCTGGTGGTCAGGGTGTGTAGATGTACAATAATATTATAAATAAGAATTACAAGGGTAAGGCTATAATGTTACACAAATGGAGGGTGAGTGAGATTCGATACATTTTGCCTGAACTGGTCAGAGTTTGTGGACTGAGTAAAGAGTTCGGCCGGGGGAGGGTTCCATTGGGCTGTACTTTTGCGGTAGAAGGACAGTCTGTGTGAAATAGTGCTCGTAGATAATGGATAAATGACAAATTAATCATCAATTAACAAATTATGGGAACTTTTAAATTATCTCTCCATCGACCATTTGTCCGTCTGTCTTTCTGTCTGTCTATATCTGTGATGTACAAAATTGTTTATGTATCTCATCTGTGCCCTTCGTATGAATAATTTGAAGGATAGGTTTACAGAACACCTATGGCCTTTCTAACTCCAATTCCAAAGTAACTATGTAAACTCCACAACCTATAAGACTAAAAGTGTCAATCTTGAATTCATTTCCAGAAAAAAAAAAAAAACTAACAATCATACATTTCGTTTATGTAACCTACTAAAAATTATGAATTTGCATTAAGAACAAAAACATAATTCGTGCCGTGCTTTGAAAGTTTAACTTTGTAACACTGTAAGTTTAAGTTGTGTTTCTCAATCCTCGCCCGGTCCCTTTTGGTCTTTTAGGTAGAACAGATTTTACATATGTATATAATCATTTACGTAAATCCAAACTGCATTTAATCTAACTGGGTATTTTTAGTACACCGTACTTAAACTCTGTGCAATAAAAAGACTCCGTATCTCGCACAACCAATTGCAACCGAAGTATTCCTGTCTTTGACTGTACCACACCACGAGCAAGCTAATCCCATAGGACAATCGAATTTGCTGTTTTAAACAACAATACAGAAGCGCAGCGAACGAAAAATCAGAGTTTTTGCTAATATTTCGTATTATAAGCTATCGGAAAAGCAAAAAGCTTGCATTTTAATCTTAAGTTTTTGTGATAGAATTGCGGTAAGATAATTGTATAATATATTTGTTGATAAGTTTTGGCATAACAACAGCTGTTTAGAAAATGTCTTCGTTTATGTCAGCCTATAGTAACCTTTCTGTTTTAATTTAAAATTGCATTATATTAAATTCTTGCTAAGATAGTCTCCACTATTTGTTTTTTCTAAGTAATTTAGTGGAAAGAAAAACTTAACATTTGAAAGTCTTGTGATGGTTTCGAAATTTAAACACTGCGACTGTCCCCTCCCTGAACGAACGCTAAGACGGTCATTACCTCCTTTAAAATAACTTAGCGTTTTTTTTTCTTTAACAGGAATTTGCATCCGTTCTATACAACCACACCTTCTGACAGTGTTCAATGTTTGTTTTTAGAGTCAATACACAATTAAGAAATACCAAGAACATCTTATGTGTATCCCGCCTTTCCGGGATTTGATTGGATGTAACTTGCCAGTCATGAAAAGCTTTTAACATGCTTTTTAAAAAGATTAAAATATTCATAACGAACTTGGCAACGATCATTTGCGAGTGTAATAAATACGCAGTGTCGCATTTTATGGAGTCATGCAAGAAAATCTGAGTTTAACCAGAATATTTTGGATGAGTCTAGAGACACGAAACTCAAGTTCCTTTACTTCAGTGGTTTTTCAACTTGAAACAACTTTCTTTAAAAGCCATAAATGGTAGAGAACGTCATAATTTTAGAACAGAATTTCAAACTAAATATATAAATATAAAGTTGACCTATTCGGCTATTTTTTTGTTATCTACGTAAAGCATTGCTTCAATCGCTTCCTATTACATTTTACTCCTACATTTAAAAACACTGAGATACAAAGAAAGATTTTGACGTATATTGACGAAAAATGACGAAAATATTGTTGCCAGCAATGCCATACCATGTACTAGATCAAGCGAAAACGTTTTTAAATTTAAGTTTTGTATAATTTTGTTCTGGTCATGTCATTAGATTTTTGCACGTTACCGCTAAAGCGAATACTCTTTTTGATATATTTTCAAAAGCGATTTGTTGTGCTTGACTTTTTTTTACTCTGTATGTTATATTGTTTGTTTCTTTTTTTCTAAAAGAAATTTAACCGGATGCAAAGCCCAACAACGGTGCTCAACTCAATACACAAGCAAACAACATGAAAGAAACAAATCTTTATCCGCCTGTTGTCCGCACAGTGACATTGAGAGTATATATGTCCATGTGTTTTTTGGTATTTCAAAAGAATAGTTTTGAAGTTGATCCGCGTTAAAGTGCGAAGCCATGTTCGCTCTAGTGAAACAATATAAGCACAATAAGCAAATAATAAGCACTGGCATAAGAATAAAACAGAAACGTGAGAAAATAAAATGTTTTGTTGTCTCTCTGCTTATTTTATGCTTCTTTCACACGTGTTCAGTTCAAAGTGTAAACAGGCTCGAACCTACCGCAAAAAAGGACACGCATTCCACTAATAATGCTGGTGTTGTTTCTGATTTCTGATAAACAGAATGACACGTACAAATCGAACAAATTTTGAAGTATTTAGGGTGTGTTGAAAATAAGAACATAAATGAATGAATAATCAACCAAAAGACCGATCAATCATAAAATGGGAAAACAGTTATCAGGGTTTGCCATTTGAAAATTCTTGGCGAGTAGAAAAAGGCTCTCCTAAAATTTTCAGTTGAGGTGAGCGATTTTTCCCATTGAGTAAAAAACACCTGAAATGACACGACTGCACGTCTCGAAGTTTCTCTGTTATATTCCATTCAAGACAAACCACAGAAAGTAACGTCTGCTGTATTCTCCGATGAGGCGAGTGATTTTTAGCTGATGAGCTGAGTGATTAATCGCTCTTCTCAGATCAATTTTGCGCCAGCGATAGTGATAAAACAAAGGTAAGCCCTTTGTTGTTTGGAATTAATTTGTAGATGAAGATTTAACGCTTGTGCTGTGGAGGAGTAATTCACTGGGTTTTCTACATGAATAATAATATCTATAATGAATAATATTTTATCAGTGTTGTTTTTTTTTATGTATACAGTAGATTTTTGTTTCTGACTCAAAACTTGAGATTCGACATCATTTCGTTTTTAAGAGGTCAAATATTGTTACTCGAATAAAAATTTCTCTATTAAGAATTATCCCTGCGCCAAATATTTTAAAATTACTGTCCACTGACAAGGCTATTGTTTCACACACAACTCAGCACAAGTTTTTGTTTGTTCACCTGCCAGGTGAAGGGACACTGATCGAATATTAATAGAATATTAAAGGTTTATGAATAAAACAGTGAGCAGCTCTCTTTCTGTCATCGTTCAAAGTTCCTTTTATATGAGTTATCCGACTCTAAGGAAGTTTTCTCTCACAACGTTGTTCAGTTGCTGTGCTCACTCAATAGTGGATGGCTTCTCAACAGCATCACCAAGACTTCCGTCATTAATTTCAGTAGATAAGTTATTCTACAATTGGTACAGGATTTTGATGGAGATGGAGCAGAAATCCATTGTGGAATTGCAAACAGTTTAGGTATCCTGCTGGCGAACAGTAACTGCTTTGTGTAATTTTAAACATATAAAGTTAATGTTTAGATTTAAATTTGCCGAGTAAAGAGAGCAGCACGAACATAGGTTGAATTTGATCTAACAGGATCGAACTAAACATAAAAGTTAAATAAGAAGACAAGGCCTGGAAACCGCTACTGTCTACTAAACCACATACACAGTTTCCTTGTTAAAATTCATGTCAAATCTTGTGTTGTTACATTCATTTCCTGTAATCAAATCACGCTTCTTGTGATAATTAATTTCTTAATGGAAAAGAGTCGAAAGAAATTTTTGTCATGCAAATGTGTAATATGGTTCACTTTGCTTATTATGGTGGAGAACAGTTTAGATGAAATGAGATCCTTGACCTGTTTTGGTACCGCTCCAAATATTATCAACAGAAGATCCGTTCGAAACTACAGCCAGTTATAATTATATACGGGGGTAAATCGTATGTTCGGCGATTCGCGTATTACACAGCCGGATGTCAAGATAAAAAATGAATATCAAAATATTAGAAAAATTACAGATAAATTCTTAAAAAAATTCGAAAACTTTTAAATTTGAATACTACATGCCTCTTGTAAGTTCTTCCACTCACACATAAGCCGGAATCAGTATTATATTGCCGCATTTTTACGGAGACCCACGCGCCGTCTGAGAACACGCTTCTTCGTGTTAGTTTAACGCTCGGGTTGAGAGCGTCACCAACCTTAACTTTTGGTTTTCAAGAAGCATGATTGTTGGCTGAAAACCGCAGATACATCTTGAATGCCCTCATCACCTTTCTTAGCTATGGGGTCTGAAACTGCAAACGCACAGTGACACAATATTTGGAACCTCACTCACACATTTTTAAAGGCGCAGCACACAGCCAACTTAAAAGAATTTTATAATTGTAATATTTTATCTTTGTACCGTAATTTTTTAAACTAAATTTTCTATTTTTTGTAGTTGTAATTTTGTACGTTTAGTCCTAACTAAAATGAAAAGCAACAAAAAAACAATACCCTAATCAATCGGACACGAATTAAAACATGGGTACAGGTGGATGACCGCGGACCAACTTACTTAATTTCAACCTTAGATATAGACCTTAGGGGAATCTGCTGTTTTCCAAGCCGACGAATAGCGCCATTTGTTTGTTTTAACATCAGTTTCGGCCACGTATAAAACAGATGATAAGAACGGGGGTTTCAAAAAGATTTGAAGTTGGAAAAAGGAAAATAAAAACTAAGAGTTGGGTCAGTCTTTTGATATCCATGTTTTGTCACTCATGATTGGTAACTGAAAATATCTGAAGCACATTATCCTGAATTCGCCTTTGGTGTCAATCGATCTCGAGGGACCGGGGACAACTTCTATTGTGGAGAGTGATTAACGATTTAGGAGATAAACAGTATCCATGGCCAGACATTGCAAGCGTTGTATATTATATAGCACGAGCGCTCTGACGATCATCAGGCATTTACCTTTTTTTAAGTTTTGCTGCAGAAATAAACATACATACATACATACATACATACATACATACATACATACATACATACATACATACATACATACATACATATTTATTTTCAAGATGCTAAATAATTACATGAAAGAAACGAAAAAAAAGAAAGTGCACCCTGACGGGAAGTTGAGAGGTTGGCCCTATTTGACAACTCCCGGAAAATAACATACAAGACAAGCAACCATATTAAGACAACAACCAAGATCTTATGTAACTGAAGTCTGAACAAGTTGAAAATAAACGCCGGAAACGAAGCTCGTAAACGTCGAAACGTTGAATCCTCAGAACTGGTAAACACGAGACTTATTAGGAGATGTTGATGTACGTATATTACGTGCGGCGAAGACAACACAATTGTTACACTTTGAAAGAAGACCACCACAGAAATTCTAAACCCCATCGATACTATCACGGAAATGCTAAGGGCTAAATTCTATCAGCCAAATCGAATGTTTGTGTGAAAAAACACATTCAAAGTTTTTTTCTCTTTAAAAAGACGTTTAAAAGTACTAAGTAAGATGAAGATTTCTAATTGAGTAATTCCATCGCTTTATTTCTGTGGCTTCTCTAGTTAATAATGTATTAAGAGGTTTCCTTACCGAGAACCTGTTTTCGTGGCAAAAACCAACTTAGCATATAGACTGCCAAATAGATTTTTTTAAAGCAGATTTTGGAGAGCATTTCCGAGGGGTTTAGTGCAAAAGCAACTGTTTGTAGAGATACACAATCGTCTTGGCAACAAAACATAACAAAAAAACTTTAATAAAAAACAAATAACAATAGTGATTTACTAATATATCGGCCTGTTAATAGATAATCATTTTCAGTTTCACTTGATGGTAATAAAGTATATTTACCAGTTTTTCGGCTTCTAATGATTAGGAATGGCTTGTGTCGTTCAGTATGAAATTATAGCACAATAACTGTTGCTGTGCTGTGGTTTATATTTTGATATTACTGAGGACGTGTGCGACCGTTATTCCGATACCGTGTTAGATACAGATATATTTATTATAATCACATATATTCTTATTTTATCATTATTATTATAATATATTTGATTCTACCTAAATAATCAAGAAGTGGTTACTAGATAAATGGAAGAAAGGGTTGAACTGTGTTCCAAGCTTTATTCAATGCAAACAATATATGAGGTCGTATGAATACAATAAACTGAATCTCGTTAATACAGTCACATATGGTCCAAAAATATTTGGCCGTATTAACGGGGTGGCCGTATTAACGAAGTTATTGCATGTAAGGCGGTGTTCTGCGGTTTATTTAAAGTTAACAATATTCTTTTTTTCAAAGTTTTGATCGCCATAAATCATGATTTTGAATAAAATGAAATAAACGTTTACAGTTGAATTCATTGAAGGCAAGAAAAAATCATAAATGTAAAGGTAAAAAAACCTTTTATTTAACATCGGTAGTTCCGTCAGTTCATATTACTGGTATGGATAGAAGCCGACGGTACACACTTTACCCCCCAGCTCCCTCTATAGTGCTCCATTTTACGGGTATTTAAAGCTAAAGCTAGTCAGATCGGAGGAAAGTCAAAACAAGCGGTGGGGTCACTGAGAATCGAACTGGGGACCTCCAGCACAGAAGGAAGCGCATTTACCAACTGTGCTACACTCCTGCTCATATTCGCATGAGAAAAAAAAATCGTTTGAAACGAAAGAATCCTTTTATCTTTTATTTTAAAGTGATCATCAAAGCATCTTTTTTTATTTTAAGCAAATACAGATAATTAGCATACATTTCGTGATCACTGTCATTTATTTATTTAGGATGCGTTTAAGAGAAATTATATGTAAAAGAACTGTCAAAATTTTTAACTTTCTGGTGGTTCCTATATTATATGATCTATGGAATTAGGAGCAGAAACGCAATAAAGATGATATTGGTTACAACAGCAGATGTCAGTGAACTGTAATTAAACACAAGTAACTACAGTAAAACTGTCCTATACTATTAACTGCTTTTTTCTTTTTTCTTTATTATTTTCGAAACAATTCAACAAACATCAATTGAATTTTCAGACGTGACCGTGAAAATGAGCCCTGAAATGAACATAAAAAATTTGCATTTGTTTTCCCTCAAATGACTGAACCTAACAAAAATTGTATTTCCTTTCAAACTACGGATGCAAACATGTCGTCGTATATTCGTACAGTACATAAATTCAGCATTAAACGATTACGTTTACTGTGAATAGATCCATTTGGTGTTTCCTGTGACTTGTATATAAAAGAAATGGATGTTTTGCAACGGGGCAATTAAGGAGTTAAGTTAAAGTTTTGTTTACAAATGCAATGATAGATTTGCCAAATGAAAATGTGCCAAGAAAAACGTTTGAAGGACTACGTGAGTTTTTAACACTTGTTTATGGCCTTGTTAATCGCTATTATTTTCAGCAGATTTAGTATAATTATGATAGCCCAATGTAAACAGAGGGTACGTGATCGAGCACAAGTAGATAATTGTTAAGCGTGACCATGTAGTTTAAAATAATGTTATTTTTTTATATACTATGGAATTGATTATCTTATTTTGGTATGTTTCGGCAAAACATAAATAAACGGGCATTTACATTAGAGCACGTCTTGATGTGATTTTCACGACACTTAAAGCAATTTTGCACAACATTGCATATTATTGGTTAATATGTACAAAGCTTAAGGCTTTTTGTACAGAATGGTCTTTCGACTTATTTATTTAGGTTTATAGGTATCTATTTTTACAGCAGTACTTCTTAATGTATATGTATAAAGATTTAGGATTTTCAT